>BPUM01000377.1:0-64553 GCA_020521455.1 Prunus kanzakura
TGGACGGGGTGCGTTTGTGCGCGGGCGTGCCAGCACGGTCTACCGTGCGTCGAGATGTTTGAAGTGGGTGCAAGTGTTTAGATGGTGCGCTTGTCTGGACTCGTCTTCTAATCAAACGATTGTAGCCGAGAGAGGAACTAGTCTCGGCTGTAAGGTTCACGGCTTGAACTACAAGGCCGTTGAGTGGTGGTGTTTGGTGGGTTTTAGGGCGGTGCTCCGGCGCGCTGCTCGATGAGCGGCGGTCGTATGATATATGGGGTGAGTGGGCGAACAACAAGGGTGGTGCTCCGGCGCCTTGAAAATCAAGGGTTGTTTGATATATTGATGAATGGATTTTCCTTACAAACTAACACTACTCCTAGGAAAGCAAGTAAAGATATTGAAAGTGCATTACAGGAAAATATAAGTTGCTCCGTGGGAGGCTTTTGTTTGGTGTTTGAACCCTTTGAAAGTAGTCCTGAGTCTTGTATTTATAGGCAGAGCTCCTGGAGGGGTAATCGAGGCTGAAAATCTGCATGGTGGAGCCTGATTATGCCAAGTGGGTAGTCCAATCGACATTTGGGATCGTGAAGTATGGTGGTGTGACTCCATGAATCCCGGTGAATCTCGGCCGCCGCCCTGATCGTGGGTTCTGCGCTTCTGGCCGTGGAGACGCATTTATTGCTCTGATAGCCAATTACCTAATCTCTCAAGCTGCAAAGAGCTTTGTGAGAATGTTGGCGTCTAATCACTCTGATCGCTGTCACCAAATCCTGACTCCAATCACTTCCCACCTTCCCTCGTGCATTAAATGCTTATTCTTGGCCAGTGGGTTTGCTGCAATAAACAGAGACCTTGCTTCATTAAATGGAGCGTGGGACCCTGCTGTCACGTGATGATATGATTTTAATGCCTTTGGCCGTGACCTTGTTCGATCTCGGCCTCGGCCTGTAACCTTGGCCGAGATAACCATGCCTTGGTGATTTTTCTTGTTTCTCTGGGAAGCTAAACACCTTGACAAAACGCTGCGTTTCAGCTTGAGGCCGAGAAGAGAAGTTTCCCCGGCCAATTCATGGCCGTGATTTATCAGGCACAAACAGGTTTTAGTAAAACACAGACGTTTAAATAATGTTAAATGTCAAAAACAACTACAAAACTGACGTAAATATGTTTATCAACGTCTCTAAATCAAACAAAACCGACGTGTAAAACTTAGAAACCGTCGTGGTTAATAAATACTACGTTTACTAAATAAAAAAACTGACGTCTAAAACATATAACATGACATATATTTACTTGAACTGACGTAAAAACGATAATAACCACGACCCTTTAGGTCACCACTGACGTTGAAAATTATTTTGATGGCTTGAACACAAAAAAAAAACGACGGGGATTTAACATTACACGTCGGTTAATTAAAATACCTGTCATGTTTAATCCATTTACTACGGCCTAGGAGTCACTTTTAGGACGTTGTTAGTATTTTACAACGTCGGTGGTTGTAGACTTTGACGTGGTTGGTATTTTAAAAGTCTCTTTTGTGAGCCACTTAGACGTGTGTAATCTCTGAGACGTCATTGCTTTTAGCTTAACCGTCGTTAATAAGTAACGAAACGCCTTGAGTTATGGATTTGACGTCGGTTATTATAAAATGTAGGTCGTGGTTATACTTTACTATGTCCCAAGAATTCAATGATTCGACGTTGTTATGTCCTTACTACGTCGGTTATTTATTTATTCCATGACGTGGCTAGTCTTTGTTAAGTATCTTTTATAACCTTTTTTGACGTGTGTATTCTTCGAGACGTCAATTGTTTAATTATGATTGACGTGCAACAATGTGTTTACGACGTTAATCATCAATTGATTATATCCCTAAATTCGTCGGTTTGAACTCTGCCGTCGTGTTATACATTATTGTTCGTCGTTGATTATTTTATTTACCGTCGTTGTTTTAAATATTTATTAACCGTTTTGAAATGAATTTTAATTAACCGACGTGTTTTCTTTTTCAAATGGTGGTTTTTATTTCATTTTTGCGTTGTCATTGCACATCGGTTGTGAAAACCAGACGTTGGTTGTTTTGTAGACGTCTCTCTTTGCGATTTTTGTAACTTGACCGTCGTATTTTCAGCTTGAACCGATTATTTTTAATTTTTGATTTGTCGTGCCCAAAGCCTGCAGAATGAAAATGTGATCGGAATTAAAATAATATACAGAGCTATGAATTAATGTCATACAATTAACTGCATAACTAATGTCATACATTACAACAATCAATCAATCCATATATCTTCACACCCATCTATAATATTCTCACTCCCAAACTCACCCACTAGGTCATCAAATGTGTCAACATTTGGTATCCCTCTAGAAAATGGCTCACACTCAATTCTAATATCACCTAGCACATCATCACCAATAACATCATTATATTCTCTATTAGGCATTGATAACACTACCGACCAACCACGATGCATTGGGTCGTCAACATAAAATACTTGTTTGACTTGAGAAGCCATAACAAATTGGTCATTCCTATGTCCAATTTTACTCAGATCTACAAGGGTAAATCCAAGTTCGTCGACTACAAGGCCCGAAGTGTTATCTATCCAATCACACCTCAAGACTGGAATTCTAAACTTTTGGTAGTCAAGATCCCAAATTTCTTGAATAACCCCATAAAAACCCATATTGGAGACAATAGGGTTTTTATCCTTGGCACTAGCAACTTGCATAGTATGTGCAAGTAAATAAACTCCACTATTTTGGACAGTTCGCACATCATCTTGTGCCTTGGTGTTAAATTTGACACCATTAATAAGATAGCTCCTATATGATGGCACTGCCATGCTTGGACCAGCTGCTAACCACCTCAAATTTTCTGATATGCCATTATAGTCTTCCCCATTAAATTCACTTTGAACCTGCAAATTAAACATATATCTTAATTCAATCTAACATATATATAGAAAGAAAGAAAAGTAAAATAAGTTCAATATGTCATTCAATAACATATATACCTTAAAGCGTAGCCATTGAATGAAAGTGCTATTGTGCTTATCTTGTAGCCACTTTGTTCTCTTTCTAAATTTCGGATAAGTGGTCTTGATGTGGATCATATGTTCCCTACAATTGACACGAAAAAAACACGCATTATGGTCCCTTGTATATAAGATAAACATAAGGAGTAATAATATTTAAAATGACTACATATGAAAAATTAAACTCATACGTACTCGATATAAGGTAGGACTTCCTCCGTATTCTCCAAGACATATAGATGTGCCTGGTTCAACAAGTCCATATCAACTAAGCTCACTGTGCAACCTGATAATGGCTTTGAAACTCCCATATTTTGGCTTGAAGGCACTCCAACTGTACTAACATCAGATAAATGCTCGGTACAAAACTCTACAGCTTCTTCAGCTATATACCGCTCAGCAATGCAACCTTCGGGATGAGTACGATTATGAACATACCCCTTTAGCACTTTCATATATCTTTCAAACGGATACATCCATCTAAAATATACTGGCCCACATAGACGAACTTCTCTGACAAGATGTACTACTAGATGAACCATGATATCAAAGAATGAAGGGGGAAAGTACTTCTCAAGCAAACATAAAGTAACTACTACATCTTCTTCCAACTTATCTAGCTTGGAAACATCTACCGTCTTTGCACATATAGCATTGAAGAAGAAGCACAATCGAGTTATTGCATACCTTGCAGGCTTCTCCAAAACAGAACGAATTGCCACAGGGAGCAATTGTTGCATCAAGGTATGACAATCATGAGATTTAAGGCCAAGAAGTCTTGAATCTTTTGAAGATACAAGATTTTTTATATTTGTAGAATAACCTTCAGGAACCTTCATACCATAAAAAGAATTGCAAACCGCTCTCTTCTCTGCTCTTGACAAATTCCAAAGCCCTGGAGGCAAGCGAGTACGTCTTTCTCCATACTCGAGTTGCAAATCAATTTTTACCCCCATGTTCAATAAGTCTAACCGAGCAGCAATCCCATCTTTATTTTTTCCAGGGATCTCTAGCAATGTACCAATGATACTATTGCAAACATTCTTCTCAATGTGCATAACATCTAAGGCATGCCTCACATGGACGTATTTCCAATACTCGAGATCAAAGAATTTTGATTTCTTCTTCCAACAAACTCCGTCACCATCATTCTCACCAACACTTCCCCCATTTTTCGAGCCCCATATGTAATTAATATCTTCAACCATATGCAGCACTTCTTCTCCTGTTAATGGCTCGGGAGGCATGCCATATTCAGGTTTCCCATTAAAAGTTGCACGTTGCCTCCTATATGGATGATTGATTGGTAACCACTTTCTATGCCCAATGTAACAAATTTTGTGGCCATTTTTCAACCTGTGACTAGGTGTATCATCGCCGCATATTGGACAAGCTTTATATCCTTTAACAACACAACCAGATAAGTTTCCATAAGCGGGAAAATCATTAATTGTCCACAGTAATGTAGCTTTGAGTGTAAAGTATTCTCCTAGGTGGGCATCATACACTCCTCTAATCCCATCCCACATAGATTTCAAATCATCAATCAAAGGCTCTAAGTAGACATCTATATCATTTCCGGTCTGTTTAGGACCGGAAATCAGTATAGTCAACATTATGAACTTCCGCTTCATGTATAGCCATGGTGGGAGATTATATGTAACTAACATAACTGGCCAACAACTGTATCTGCTATTTAAAGAACTATGGGGATTGAATCCATCAGATGAGAGAGCCAATCTCAAGTTTCTTGGCTCATTACCAAAGTCAGGCCATTTTTCATCAACAAGTTTCCAAGACTCCATCCGCTGGATGAGACATATAACCGTCAACTGATTTTCTTGCAGCATGCCAAGTCAAACTCTTAGCTGTCTTATGTGATTGAAACATCCTTTTAAACCTTGGAATTGGAGGAAAATACCACACCACCTTCGCTGCCACACCCTCTTTCAAGAACCCATCCTTGGTTTCCTTCCACCTTGAGATACCACAAGTAGGACAATTAGTTGCATTCTCATACTCCTTCCGATACAAAATGCAGTCATTGGGACATGCGTGGATTTTCTCATAACTCATCCCTAAAGCAGACAAAGTCTTTTTTGCCTCGTACAGAGAGGAAGGTAGTGTATTTCCTTCTGGAAGAAATTCTCCTTGAAGTATCAATAATTCTGTAAAGCAAACATCACTCATCCCATGTTTTGCTTTCAAATTATACAACTTCATCAAAGCCGACAACTTCGTGTACTTACTGCAACCAGGGTACAAGGGTTGATCGCCATCCCCAATCACATTGGCAAACTCATAAGGATCAGATCCAATATTGGCAAAATCATTATCATCCATCCCTAATTCTTCAGAAACATAACTGAACCTACTTTGCTCATCTTCTTCCACATTTCTACTAGCATTGGTAGTCCATTCCCAAGGTTCTCCGTGCCATGTCCAAATCTTATAGCTTTGGTCAATTCCATTAAAGTATAAGTGTTCCCTTATAATTCCAACCCCAAACAATCGAATATTCCCACATTTAACACATGGACAACGAATCTCAGTTGTATTTCCAAGATTTTCTGACGCAAAATTCAAAAATCCTTCCACCCCTAACTCATATGCCTTCGATCTTCTATCCGCATGCATCCATGACTTATCCATCTCACACTCTATCAAATTCATATATATATTAAAGTGGAAAGACCAGCAATGAAACACTATCTCATTCAAATAGCAGAGAACAAAATGAAAATTAAATATAAAACATGGACAAGACGACGGTTTGAAAAAACTAATCGTCGTTTAATATACATTCAGACGACGGCATCTATTGTAACAACCCGATCCTTAAATAATATTTGATTAATAATTTAATGAAGGAAAAGACTAAATTACCCTCGGAATAATTTATTAGGATTTAAGTTGACTTTTTGATCAGGAAAGAATTTGGAAAATCAGCTTGTACCGTTGCGTAGAGCACGACGAAACGAGTCCGTAGACACGTAGTGGACTCGAATCGGACTTGTAACGAAGGAATTACGATCAAAATACTGAGAAGGGAAAAATGGTAAAAATTGAGAAATCAGATTTTTAAAACTGATTTTCCCTTCTCTCTCCTCATTCTCTTCTTCCTCGCGCAAACCCCCCCTACCCGTTACTGTTCATTCGAACCAGCCCAGCCACCACCCGCCTCCACCAAACCACATCAGACCGGCCAAGACCTGACCGGCGTCGCACCCACAGCCGCTCCGACCTTCCTCCTACCTCCGCCGACGCCACAGCCACCGGAAACAACCCGGAATTGGCTGGTTTTTCTCCGAATTTCAAAGGCCTCGTTCTCTCTCCTCCGGCCACCGATCGTGACGAGTAAGGTATGGTTTTTCATCTGTTTTTCGAGCTCTAGCTGCTGGATGGGTAGGTTTTGAGAGATTTCGAGGTTTGATAGGTTAATTGTTGAGTTGAATTTCTGCTGGAACTGTGTCGCCGTTATCAGCTACTTCTGGCCACTTTTTGGCCATAGTCCAAGAACAAAAGTGGTTCCAAATAGGGTGTATTACCTAGGATAGGAGTTTGGTACGGCGGTGTGGAGATTTTCCGGTCACCGGAAATTGTTAGGCACACCCACGCGCTGCCGGCACGTGGGCGGCGCGTGGGCCAGTTAGCAGGGACACTCTTGGTCCCAGAATGATCCTCGTATCCTTATGATCGCGTAGGACTTCGCGGATCTCGATTTGGATAATGTTTGAACCCCGAACGGATCTCGCATAGTGTGCGATTTTCGGGTTCAATACGTTCGGACCGTTGGATCATAACCAAACTGGAGTATGTGGATCTAGGTATTTTAAGGATCGTGTAGGATTAAACAGATCATAAATCGGAGTCCTGGATACTCCGAAAAAGCCAACCCTAGGGCTAGGTTTACGGAAAATCGTTCGTCAGTCCGTTCGTGCGATCGTGAGCAATCCGACCGTCTGATCAAGACCAAACTCTCGGGACATGTGTCCTAGGCTTATCGGAACCTCTAGGGACGATCGGATGAAAATTCTGAGGTCGTGGACCCCACGGGGTCCCGAGTTGACTTTTAGGGACTTTATAGCTTTTGAGTCCCTATGTACTTTTAAATCGTGTCCATTTCGAGAAAAGCTAATGTGGTCATTGGAATGACCTTTAAAGTGACGCACGCACTTTGAGGAGCTGGGGGTCAAGGTTGCCTTCGGTATAATAAATGTTGCCTCGGAAATATGTTGCCTTCGGTTATATTGATGTCGACGGACATCCAGTGCCTTCGGGTAGGTCAGCATGCTAGACACCGCCCCACGAGTTTCGGGGACGCCCAAACCGTGGGTGTGAGAAACGCGGCTCAGATGGACCAAGTGTCCCCTGAATCCCGCGAGATTGCGGCTCGGGTGACCTTGTGTTTCCCGAGGTCTACTAGTACGTGTCACTCCAGTGGCACGAGTATGGAATTGACGTATTATATGGAATTGACGGATAATATGGAATTGACGGATTATAAGGAATTGACGGAAGTATAAATGGGTACACCTAGGTGGTAGATTAAAAGCTGATTTCAATGCTTTCGAAGACTTAACGTTTTAATCAAGTATGTGATTAATTACATATATATATAGAGATATAAATGCATTGATTTCAGTACAAGTTATTTATAGAAAGAAGTGATTTAGTTTTTATTACAGTTTTTACAGTGGGGTTAGTATGTTCATATGCTATTTTCTAAACTTTGTTTTTGGTCCACTCACCTTTTTAATGTTTTGCGCCCCCAGGCTGTAGTCGTGCATCAGTGCGCCACCACCGGGCCGAGACCTTCTTCCGCTACGTCCTTTGCCAATGTAGGATGTTGTTTAATTGTGTTTTAGTTGCAACCTTTTCTGTATAGTTGCTCTGATATTGCCCTTGGACACTTGTTTAACTGTTAGTATGTAAATTTTGTATGCTGACAGTTGGTGTATATTTTTATATGCATGTTTGACAGGTGTAGTCTTGGGTTTGGTCCTTTTCCAGGGGAGACTCTGCTAAACTTTTCGGCAGAAGTCAAACCCCAGTTTTTGTTGAAATTTTAACTAGAAGGGCAATTAGGTCATTTGTGCTCGGCACTTGCCAGGTGTCGGACACGCACAAGGTCCGGCTCGGATTTCAAAGTGGAATTTGGGTTGGGTCCTGTCAACTTGGTATCAGAGCATTAGGTTAAATTCCTGTAGACTCTGCACTTTAAGTGCAACCCAGTTTTAATGAGTTTCTGTTTCTTTTGACAGAATCATGGGCCCAAAACGTGGTGGCACTAGGAGAGGGACTAGACAGTCATCCTGACTCTGGGTACAGGATTCTCAGGCAGAGTCAGAAGAATTCCCTACTCCTTCACCGGCACTTGAACCGGTAGAGCAATTAATTGTTGGAGGCCCAGCAGGGGCCGAACCAATGACATCCACTTTTCCAGGAGATGTTAGTTTCTCGCAGACTTTGGAGTTGTTGACTCAGGCCCTATCCAGAACTGGGCAATCCAGAGATCTTTCTCTGAACTACGTAGATCAGGCTAAGAGGATTGGGGCCACTGATTTCGACGGTGATGGTGGCCCAGCTGTAGCCGAGCAGTGGATAGAGCGGATATAGTGGATTATGGAGGTGATGGCCGTTCCACAGGATCACAGGGTGATCCTGGCCACTTCCTTTGTGGCCTGAGATGCTAAATATTGGTGGGAATCAGTCAGGAGGAGATATCAGAATCCATCGGCCATTACATGGTCAGATTTCAGAGCAGAGTTTGATGTGCAGTTCTATCCACTCGCATATCAGAACATGAAGATGGAAGAGTTTCTGCAGCTAAAACAGAGTGGGATGACGGTATTGGAGTATGAACAGAAGTTTAACGAGTTATCTAAATATTGTATTCCACTGGTAGCAAATGAAAGGAAGAAGTGTCAGTTGTTCACCCGAGGGTTGAATGCGTCAATCAGGGACATTGTGATTAATCAGCGGCTAACTAATTTCGCAGACCTGGTTATGACAGCCTCACTGATTGAGAGTAGCCAGATGATGGTCAGAGTACGGGGTGATTCCCATAGGCGATAGTTCGAGGTGGGTGGTCCTAGTCAGGGGTCATCGAAAAGGGGCAGTTTTAGTTCGGGATCATCTAGCAGCCGCAGTTACGGAGATTTTCGACATGGAGTTAGTTCCAGTGGAGGCTCTAACCAGAGTGGCAGTGTTGGGAACCGCTCTGGAGGTGGTACAGCTAGAGGTGTAGGGAGACAGTTACAGTCAAGTTCGAGCAGGAGAGGTCGTTCCCAGTGTGTAGAGTGTGGCAGGTACCATTCTGGACCTTGTCAACAAGGCGCTTCTGGATGCTATAATTGTGGACAGTTTGGACATTTCCGAAGGGAGTGCTCGATGCTCTTTCAGGGTGGAGAGATGACAGTTGCACCGACTCAGGGAATACCACAGTTTTTAGGGGCCTCGTCTAGTGGTGGGGCCCAGACCAGTGTAGCCAGCAGAGGCAGTAAACAACAGAGGGGACGAGGTGGACATTCTAGGTCTATGGGTAGAGGGTACAGTATGTCACAGCAGTGTCTGCCGCGCAAATCTCACGGCCTGGAGTTCCGGGCCGAGGGGATATGCGTTAACACGCGGTTTCCTGCTTTTGGACGGGGTGCGTTTGTGCGCGGGCGTGCCAGCACGGTCTACCGTGCGTCGAGGTGTTTGAAGTGGGTGAAAGTGTTTAGATGCTGCGCCTGTCTGAACTCGTCTTCTAATCAAACGATCGTAGCCGAGAGAGGAACTAGTCTCGGCTGTAAGGTTCACGGCCTGAACCACAAGGCCGTTGAGTGGTGGTGTTTGGTGGGTTTTAGGACGGTTCTCCGGCGCGCTACTCAATGAGCGGCGGTCGTATGATATATGGGGTGAATGAGCGAATAACAGAGGTGGTGCTCCGGCGCCTTGAAAATCAAGGGTCGTATGATATATTGATGAATGGATTTTCCTTACAAACTAACACTACTCCTAGAAAAGCAAGTAAAGATATTGAAAGTGCATTACAGGAAAGTATAAGTTGCTCCGTGGGAGGCTTTTGTTTGGTGTTTGAACCCTTTGAAAGTGGTCCTGAGTCTTGTATTTATAGGTAGAGTTCCTGGAGAGGTAATCGAGGCTGAAAATCTGCATGGTGGAGCCTGATTAGCGCAAGTGGGTAGTCTAATCGACATTTGGGATCGTGAAGTATGGTGGTGTGACCCCATGAATCCCGGTGAATCTCGGCCGCTGCCCTGATCGTGGGTTCTGCGCTTCTGGCCGTGGAGACGCATTTATTGCTCTGGTGGCTGGTCACCTAATCTCTCAAGCTGCAAAGAGCTTTGTGAGAATGTTGGCGTCTAATCACTCTGATCCCTGTCACCAAATCCTGACTCCAATCACTTCCCACCTTCCCTCGTGCATTAAATGCTTATTCTTGGCCAGTGGGTTTGCTGCATTTAAACAGGCACTACTTCATTAAATGAAGCATGGGACCCTGCCATCACGTGGTGGTCTGACTTTAATGCCTTTGGCGGTGACTTTGCTCTATCTCGGCCTCGGCCTTTAATCGAGGCCGAGATGATCGTGCCTTAGCAATTTTTCTCTTGCTTCTCTGGAAGGCCAAGCACCCTGACAAAACGCTGCGTTTCAGTTTGAGGCCGAGAAGAGGGGTTCCCTCGGCCAATTCATGGCCGTGATTTATTAGGCACAAACAAGCAGGAGGTACAAGCATCACTTGACGCAATTATAGGTATGTTACAAGTTTGTGGAATTCATGCTAGAGTTTTAATTGACAATGGGGCTACGCATTTATTTACCATACCTAGTTTTGCCCACAACGCTGACGTGAGACTCTCAGTTCTACAAAATGAGCTAGCAATCTCCGTACCTACAAGAGAGACCTTTATGGTTGGTACGGTGTATAGAGATAGTTTGGTGCTAGTATGAGACGTTTTTGGAGGCGGATCTGATTCCCATAGATATGTTTGATTTGGATGTGATTTTCGGCATGGATTGGATAGCTAAACATCATGCCTTAGTAGATTGTTCAGAATGAGGTCGTGTTCTGTAGTTCTGAACGACTTGAGGTGACATTTTAAAGTGAGCTCAGAGTACTTCCATCTTGCCTCATTTCAGCTATGACGGCAAGACAGTTGCTTAGGAAAGGATGTTTAGGATACTTGGCGCATATTGGACACCCAGGATAGCGGATTGAGGTTTGAGGTTATTCCAGTGGTACAGGAAATTTCAAATGTGCTTCCAGAGGATCTTCAAGGTTAACCACCTCACCGAGGGATGGAGTTCACTATTGAGCTTGTTCCGGGTGTGAAAACCATTTCTCAAGTGCAGTACAAAATGACACTAGCAGAGTTAAGGGAGTTATAGACTCAGTACAGGAGCTGGTGGATAAGGGGTTCATCCAACCCAGTTTCTCACCATGGGGTGCTCTAGTGTTGTTTGTAAAGAACAAGGATGGCATCTGGAGAGTGTGTTTTGACTACGAGCAGCTGAATTTGGTCACAGTACGTTATCCGTATCCGTTGCCACGGATAGATGACCTGTTAGATTAACTAAAGGGTACAAGGTATTTTCTAAGATCGGTTTAAGGTCTGGCTACCATCAGCTGTGGATTAGAGAAGAAGGTGACTGGAGTTGATTAAAGATTATGATTGTACTATTGAGCATCACCCAGGAAGAGCAAATGTAGTAGCTGATGCTTTTAGGAGGAAGTTCTCGGGATCGGTAGCTCATGTTCCAGGGAGGTTTTTGCCAATGTTGGTGGAGATGAGGAAATTAAGAATTGGGCTAGTTATGGATGGTCAGGGAGCACTGTTAGATACTCTCAATGTGAAACCAGTGCTAGTGGAGCGATTAAGTAAAGCCCAGTCTCAATATCCATTAGTTTGTACATTGAGATTAGAGGTTGAGAATGGCACCAGGACATATTACTGAATGAGGAATGGTGGGACTCTGATGGTAGGAACAAGATTGTATGTTCCTTAGGATGAGACATTAAAAAGGAGAATTCTAGAGGAGGCCCACTGTTCAGCTTTTGACATGTACTCAAGTGGCACTAAGGTGTATTGAACTCTGAGGAAACATTGTTGGTGACTTTTCATGAAGGAAGAGAAAGCAGAGTACGTCAGTGAGTGCCTAGGGTGTCAGCAAGTCAAGGCAGAAAGGCAGAAACCATCAGGATTGTTTCAACCACTTTCGTTTCCCGAGTGGAAAACAGAGCACATTATTATGGATTTTGTGTTCAAGCTTCCTCGGACATAGAGTAAACATGTTGGAGTATGGGAAACTGTGGATGGACTTACTAAGTTAGCTCACTTTCTGCCGGTGAGAGCAAACTATACTTTAAATAAATTGCCAAGATTTTTACTGATGAGATAGTGAGATTCCACGGAGCATCAGTATCCATTGTTTCCGATAGAGGTCCTCAGTTCGCGTTCCGTTTTTGGACAAGTCGCATGTGGCATTTGGGACCCAGCTGCGATTCAGTATTGCATTTCACCCCCAGACAGATGGTCAGTCTGAGAGGACTTGTCAGACTTTAAAATATGTTGAGAGCAGGTGCATTGCAATTTTGAGGAGACTGGAATGAGAAATTGCCACTCATGGAGTTTGCTTATAATAACAGCTTTCAAGCAAGTTTAGGGATGTCTCCGTTTGATGCATTGTATGGAAAACAGTGTAGAACGCCCTTGTATTGGGATGAGGTAGGAGAGCACAAGTTTGAGGCATTGGAAGACGTGGAAAGAACCAAGAAACAAGTAGAATTAATCAGAGAAAGGCACAAGGCGTCCCAGGATCGACAAGAGCTATGTGGATAATAGGAGAAAAGATCTTCAGTTTGAGATTGGTGATTGGGTATTGCTAAAATTGTCGCCTTGGAAAGGCGTAGTGAGATTTGGGAAGCGGGGAAAACTAAGCCCTCACTATATTGGGCCGTACGAGGTTGTGGAGCGTGTGGGCCCAGTAGCTTACAGACTTGCCTTGCCAGCAGATCTTTCCCGTTTACATGACGTGTTCCACGTATCTATGCTCCAAAAGTATATTTCAGACTCATCCCATGTCTTGGAAGAACAACCCATAAAGTTGTTTGGGCTTAAATTTGGGGCGCCCAAGCCTAAAGAAGAAAGCCCAAGACATTTCCCAAGCCGTTTGTTCCAAAGCTCTGAGCCCATCAACACGATCAGGCCCGTTAACGATTAAACAGATCAAAACAAATAAACACGGCCCAAAACGTTAAGAGGCCTGGGAACAGTGGGAATCAGGAAAGAGTTGGGCCTCGAAGAAATTCAAAATTCGGCTCAAAAGTAAACTAGACTCAAGCTGGTCTTCAAAACGGAACAGTCCCATGTGATCCCTGACTTAGGAAAAGTCAACAAAATCGGCTCGAGTAAAAGTTCGAACAGAGGCAAGTAAAAAGAAGAACATCTCTGAAATGGCTTCACTGCCAGGAGATCAGTTTCCACTTAGTTTATCTAAAAGTAATCTGATATTTTTGAGAAACACAATTTTCAAAGATAAGCAGGCTCTGCTTTTATAAGTGGGAAACAGGGAGCTATTCAAAAGCTGAAGAATTAGCTATCTCAAAACTCCAGACTCTTGCAGAAGCAGGTGAAATGGAAGTACAAGCATGGCATCCCATCAAAAATACAGAAGTAGTCACCTCAGGAACTGATGGTTGAGTGTTTACTTACCAGAGAAGGGATGGAACCCCTGTTTTGTTTCAATTAAAAATTAAAAAGATCTTTTGATTACTCGCCGCCCACCCTCAAAGAACATTTCTTATATATACAAGAGAGGGTGAACAGAAAACAGGACAATCAATCAACACAACCAAAAACCCAGTCAAAAGACAAACACTCAAATGATCACTTGATCACAAAAATCCCAAACAAGTTCCAACAGATTCGGAGTATGAGGTACTTCAAATTCAAAAGCTTCTCAGACAAGCTTGCAGAATCATCCTATTTTCTCCCAGCAAAGGCAGTTAGATCCTTGCTTCTGATTTGAATCCCAGTTCACAACTCAACAATAACGAGATTTCTCTCGTTACAAATTTGGTTCAGCAAAAGCCAAGACAAGCAGAGGTTGAGTTTTCTCAAATACGAAAACCTCAACAAATTTATGAAGAGCCCCGGCTAAGCAACACAGGTATTACATCCCATTTCCAGCTCAAGTCCAGCCACTTCTGCCCCTTTTAGACTGGAGAAGTCCCAGTTCTGCCCATCCAAAAGCCGTCCAGGGCTTGAAATAGATTAAAGCTCTGCCAAACTCAAGCATTGGTATCGATTTACAGCCGAAGCCTAACAGTTGAAGCTGTTCATAGTCCAGTCCAGCACAGACGTACCCAGTCCAGCCTAGAACAGAGGCAACTAACTAGGCAGAAATGGAAGCACAGCCCTCTCTTTGTCTTTATATAGTCAGTTTTCCCTTTTTGAGTCTTGTAAAGGGGAGTTCTGGCTGAAGTTAGTTCAATCCGTCATCATTTATTCTGGCCAGAACTACCGGTATTCATACTAAGAAAAATTGTAAAAGTCCTTACCAGTCTAAGGCATAGAAAAGAACTTACTTGGGAGATATTCCTCACCCAAATTCGCAATCGTTTGATCAAAATAAATAGCTTGGGGCGCAAGTTATTTTTACTATAAGTCTGTTAGGGTTGAAAAATTGCTAACAGTGGCACGCTCGCACACTAAAGAAAGTTAATTTAAAGACCAAAACGTGGTCTTTGAATTAATGGGGAACTTTGCCCTACCAGTTATTTTTAAAACTGATTTTTCCCTTCTTTCTCCTCATTCTCTTCTTCCTCGCGCAAACCCCCGCTACCCGTTACTGTTCATTCGAACCAGCCCAGCCACCACCCGCCTCCACCAAACCACATCGGACCGGCCAAGACCTGACCGGCGTCGCACCCACAGCCGCTCCGACCTTCCTCCTGCCTCCGCCGACGCCACAGCCACCGGAAACAACCCGGAATTGGCTGGTTTTTCTCCGAATTTCAAAGGCCTCGTTCTCTCTCCTCCGGCCACCGATCGTGACGAGTAAGGTATGGTTTTTCATCTGTTTTTCGAGCTCTAGCTGCTGGATGGGTAGGTTTTGAGAGATTTCGAGGTTTGATAGGTTAATTGTTGAGTTGAATTTCTGCCGGAACTGTGTCGCCGTTATCAGCTACTTCCGGCCACTGTTTGGCCATAGTCCAAGAACAAAAGTGGTTCCAAATAGGTTGTATTACCTAGGATAGGAGTTTGGTACGGCGGTGTGGAGATTTTCCGGTCACCGGAAATTGTTAGGCACACCCACGCGCTGCCGGCACGTGGGCGGCGCGTGGGCCAGTTAGCAGGGACCACTCTTGGTCCCAGAATGATCCTCGTGTCCTTATGAGCGCGTAGGACTTCGCGGATCTCGATTTGGATAACGTTTGAACCCCGAACGGATCTCACATAGTGTGCGATTTCCGGGTTCAATACGTTCGGACCGTTGGATCATAACCAAACTGGAGTATGTGGATCTAGGTATTTTAAGGATCGTGTAGGATTAAACAGATCATAAATCGGAGTCCTGGATACTCCGAAAAAGCCAACCCTAGGGCTAGGTTTACGGAAAATCGTTCGTCAGTCCGTTCGTGCGATCGTGAGCAATCCGACCATCTGATCAAGACCAAACTCTCGGGACATGTGTCCTAGGCTTATCGGAACCTCTTGGGATGATCGGATCAAAATTCTGAGGTCGTGGACCCCACGGGGTCCCGAGTTAAGTTTTAGGGACTTTATAGCTTTTGAGTCCCTAAGTACTTTTAAATCGTGTCCATTTAGAGAAAAGCTAATGTGGTCATAGGAATGACCTTTAAAGTGACGCACGCACTTTTAGGAGCTGGGGGTCAGGGTTTTTAATTAAATATTTTATGACTGAGCAGAGTTTTTAATAAAATATTATAATACTTATATAGGCACCCGGGCACCAGGTGACCCGCAGGAGGGACCTTCAAAGGGTCCAGCTGGCTCAGAGTATCTGTGAGTGGACTGTTTGTTTTATAAACATTTTATGCATTTTAATTTCATTATTTGATCTTGAATAAGTTTTACTGAATACAGCTTCCTAGCATGATTTGATAGATGTAAATATTCTTGTTTTTTTTTGTGTGCTGCCTAGTGGAACATTTAAAAAGGGATTTGGAAAGTCAGAACTGAGGCACTATCAGATTTAATGGTAGCAAGATTTAAGGAATAGTTTTATAAGTAGTTTTATAAACTTTAATCTTTCTCATAATTATTTATATATATATACATTTATTTTAAACCACCATAGGTACCCAAGGTTGCCTTCGGTATAATAAATGTTACCTTGGAAATATGTTGCCTTCGGTTATATTGATGTCGACGGACATCCAGTGCCTTCGGGTAGGTCAGCATGCTAGACACCGCCCCACGAGTTTCGGGGACGCCCAAACCGTGGGTGTGAGAAACGCGGCTCAGATGGACCAAGTGTCCCCTGAATTGCGCGAGATTGCGGCTCGGGTGACCTTGTGTTTCCCGAGGTCTGCTAGTACGTGTCACTCCAGTGGCACGAGTATGGAATTGACGGATTATATGGAATTGACGGATAATATGGAATTGACGGATTTTAAGGAATTGACGGAATTATAAATGGGTACACTTAGGTGGTAGATTAAAAGCTGATTTCAATGCTTTCGAAGACTTAACGTTTTAATCAAGTATGTGATTAATTACATATATATATAGAGATATAAATGCATTGATTTCTGTACAAGTTATTTATAGAAAGAAGTGATTTAGTTTTTATTACAGTTTTTACAGTGGGGTTAGTATGTTCATATGCTATTTTCTAAACTTTGTTTTTGGTCCACTCACCTTTTTAATGTTTTGCGCCCCCAGGTTGTAGTCGTGCATCAGTGCGCCACCACCGGGCCGAGACCTTCTTCCGCTATGTCCTTTGCCAATGTAGGGTGTTGTTTAATTGTGTTTTAGTTGCAACCTTTTCTGTATAGTTGCTCTGATATTGCCCTTGGACACTTGTTTAACTGTTAGTATGTAAATTTTGTATGCTGACAGTTGGTGTATATTTTTATATGCATGTTTGACAGGTGTAGTCTTGGGTTTGGTCCTTTTCCAGGGGAGACTCTACTAAACTTTTCGACAGAAGTTAAACACCAGTTTTTGTTGAAATTTTAACTAGAAGGGCAATTAGGTCATTTGTGCTCGGCACTTGCCAGGTGTCGGACACGCACAGGGTCCGGCTCGGATTTCAAAGTGGAATTTGGGTTGGGTCCTGTCATCTATAGTCACCGTCGTCATTAAGATACCCAAACCCAGAAATTTGAACGGTGTTTTGGTAGCCTAAAGACGACATTTAATGGAGAAACAGTCGTCTTTAGGCTACAAGTTGCGGCTTAAAACTCAGACGACGGGAGTAAATGAACAACCGACGTATAATAAACATTTGGACGACGGTTTGATCCTTCAACCGTCGTCGTAGTGAAAAAAAAAACAGCTTAAATCTCCCATCCCCATTCCTTTTCCAAGAACCCATGGCCAAACAAACATAAAAGAACCCAAACAGAGAGCAATTATTACAAGAATGCAAACACCAAAACATAAAAGAACCCTAATATAGCTACCAACGAAAACATTTATGGATTTAAGAAGAGATTAGGGTTGTACTTACATGGATATTGAGAGAGAGCTACGAGAATATAACAACTGCTTGAGAGAGAGCTTGGAGAATCTACGTACCCAATGCTTTGAGAGAGATCTTGGAGAATCTACGTACCCAATGCTTTGAGAGAGAGCTGAGAGAATATAACAAAAGCTTGAGAGAGAGTTGAGAGAATTAGGGTTAAAGGGACTAGAGTTGTACTTACGTGGATATTGAGAGAGCTGGGAGAACAAAAACTTTCAGACAAATTTATGTTGAAGAGAGAGAATGAACTATTTGAGGGTTAAAGGGAAATTCTGAAAATTTTAGGTCGCGGTCAAAAATTTTAAAGTACCGCGTTTTTCAATGACGACGGTCAACACTTACATGGACGTCTAATTCTTACTTACAACGTCGGTTTCTATAAAAGACCGACGTTGTAAAAATAAAGGACGTCGCTATTCAATAACCGACGTCGTAAACCGAATGCAATTAGTCTTCGTTTATGTAGTTGACCAAAAACAGCGAGAGAAAACCGGCGTCATTTCAAAAAACCCTAAACCCTAAACCCTAAACCCTAAATTTTACAATAAATTTAAAAAAATACACAAGTATGAGAAAAATAAACCGAAAATTGCTATGGACTCCTTACAACAATGCCTTCTACAATAGTAGGCTAAAATATGGATTTCATAATTTTGAATTTATGGGCACCAATGGATCACATAAACTTTAGGGTTATGTTATGTAAAGTATAAGGAGTACCATGCTTTGTCTCTAAATTTGTTTGAATTTTGTTATCATTCGAACTTTGAAAACTAAAGTTACATTTTTCAGGCCTTAACGGGCAAGATATTGTCTCAATCAGTACATAGAATTTGCCGGTATATTTTTCGGATTTTGTTTTGAATATATTATTAATATTAGTAATTAAATACAATAAAAAAATATATCCAAAATTATATTTTTTAAAGCTTTAGGATAGAGACAATATTCCAATGCTTGGTAGTTTTCAGTTTAATTTTTGGATTTAGTTTTGAATTTAATATGGAATTAAGTAAAATATAAAAGTCATTAAAATTTAAATGAAAAATGACCTATCCGACGTTGTATCCATTTAGAACGACGTTAAACATCACAAACTGACGTCGAAACTAATATAAAACGACGTCTTTTTATAACCGACGTTGTTTAATTATACAAAGGCGGATATTTAAGAATATCCGCCTTCGTATATTATTAAGACGTTGATAAGGTTATACTAACCGACGTAGTATATGACTACAAAATTCATTTATACAGGATGAATTAATTATAAACCGTCGTTGTTATGACTATTACACGTCATTTTAGTGTATATAACCGACGTCGTTTACATATACAAAGGCGGATATTTAATAGTATCCGCCTTTGTATATTATTAAGACGTCGATAAGGTTATATGAACCGACGTAGTATATAAGTACAAAATTCATTTATACAGGATGAATTAATTATAAACCGTCGTTGTTACGACTATTACATGTCGTTTTTAAGAATTGCCGTCGATGTTATATTTCCAGTTACTGCAAGACGACCATTGTGTACACGTATGAGACGTGTAAATTAGAATCAAACATCGGTGTTTGGGAACTAAACAAGTTTTAAAACAAAATTTAATTTTTTTGATGTTTGTTCACTTGATTACAACAAAATATTTATGTACATTTTAAATAAACTAAAATAAACCTAAACATTGTTCATAAATATTTATCTACATCAATTATCCTTCGGTAATAAGTTGTTCACGAATTCTGCCCATTCATGCCTAACTTCGTCAATATCCTCTTGTTTATACTGAACTTTATCTTTTTTCTTCTCAAACTGCAAAATAAACCAAAAAGCCGACGTGTTAAAAAGATACAAACGACGGTTTTAAACAAAAGTATATCTAAAATGTTGCGTTATACCTTCTTCTCGAAATTTAGGTCTGGATCATGAATTATATCTCTCATGAATCGCATCACGTAATAGCCACACTCTACACTTGTTGGTTGTTCAGGAGTGCCGTGTAGATTTTTCCAAATGGCCTGCTATTTACGTGAATTTTTATTTATATGAATGTTAAACATTTTAATTGACCTGTTACAAGAAAACAAAGGGTGTTAATGACAAAACAAAAAATTTAAATACAAATAGTAACCGTCGTGGTAAATCAGTCAAAACGACGGAGTTTTTTTTAAAAAAGACGTGATATTTTGTTTAAAACGGCGGTAAAAACTTACCGTCGTTGTGTAACATTATAACGTCGGTAAGTGTAAAACGTCGGTAAGTGTAAAACGTTCTTAAATAAAACCCAAACGACGTTATATTTTACTTATAACGTCCGTATTATTAAAAACCGTCGTTTATTTAAATACTTTATAGGAAAAATCTTAAATCATAAGAAATCAACTTACGTATTCACTAAATTTTTCATGTCGTCGTCAACCATGCGTTTTGGCAGTGAATTCAAGTAATAGGCAGTCTCCGTTGCTGGTCTCACAATTACCATCACCCAATGACCCCTGCACATAATGATTCATATAGGTTAAATAGTACTACAAAGAAAAATATTAGAAGTTCAGGAAAATACTTTAAATGGTACTAACCTTGGATCATAAGGGACCAAGAAAAATTGATTCCCATCTGCTATTTTCAGGCAGTTTGTCAGGTTTTTTATTCTGTCTGATACTGATCTAGCTCCAGAGCTCACTAGCCCAGGGTCCACGAGGCCAACAAGGTTTACCATATTTGCCATTTTTAAATAGTCAAATAGGAACCTAAATATATGAAAGTCAATTAAATGAGATTTTAATTTAAAAGAAAGGAAAATGTAAAACAAAATGGGATTAGGGAGAATTACCTCATGTATACTGATATCACTGTGGTTCCAATCTCAACCATGGAACCAAACTGCAAAATATCTTCAGGTAAGAGGAAGGTATCATGCTCAACGCCAAACACCTCCTTGGGCATGTGAACTGTCACAGCCTCCTTAGTAGGCAACAACTTGGTCTGGACGTGTTGGCATAAGGCTAAGAGAGGAGGTGGCATGTCTAGCTTTGAGAGATCCTGTTACAAGAAATAATAAAGAAATATAAGTTAGTTTGTGTGTGAACTAAAATAAACGACTCTAACTAAACCCAAAAAACAGACGTGGTATATAATATAAACGACGGTTTCTAGTAAATACTGAAGGAGGAAAGGTTATACACGTCGGTAAATACATAACCATCGTTGTGTTGAATTTATAACGTCGTTATACTATAGAAAGGTCGTCTAATATAAATACAGTTAATGAAATCATGAAATAGACGAAGGTTTATAAAAGAGTTAGACGACGACAGAAAACACAGTCGTTATTTTTAATGTCTAATAATTTGCAAAACAAGTAAAAGCGTCGTGGTATTTAACTAAACACGACGCATCCTGTAAGAAACAGACGTATATACCGTCGTTATTTTAAATTTTAACGTCGGATATTAAAAGGAGCGACGTCTATTTAAATTTAAAAGGCAGAAATAGAAAATAGCAGAGATTTTACCGTGTCCTCTTTCTCTTTTCCAGCAGTATCAGCTTCAGGCTTCGGATCTTCTAATTCCAAAGCTAGGGGTCTGATACCAGTGGCCTAAGAGCAGCTTGCCTTATCAGACATTGGATTTTTTGGGCTTTGATCTTGAGGGGGTAAAGTAATCGGAGGAATTGGAGAAATTGGGGTTTTGAGCATCTGGCTGGGATCAAAATTGGGGTAAAGTTGACGGAAATATGCCAACATAGCCTCCCTCTCTGCTCTGACTGCTTCCATTATAGTTTCCCTTGACTTCGCCTCAATCCTCAAGGTCTCTTCTCTGACTACCTCCCTCACACTTTCCTTCAATTTGTCACCAAATTTCACTCTCTGCTGTTTCGGCAAATTGAAGAACTAAGTTGGGGTAATGCCAGCACCAGCTCCTCTGACTCTCCCACCATGCTCGGGGGTTCCCAAAGCAAGAGTCAAGACATCATTGGTCCCGGAGACAGTCAGAGTGCCTTCGGAGACTTGCTTTTGCAAATCATCCTAAAAGAGAGAAAGAGAGATTGTTAGAAACTGAGCAGGGTGTAAAACAGATAAATATACCGACGTTGTAAATTATAAACAACGACGGTTTTCTTAAATTGCTGACGTAGTATTACTTTAAAACGTCTGTATTTAAATACCGTCGTTGTTTATAATTTACAACGTCGGTATATAAAAATACGTCGTATATTCAAAATAAAACAGATTAAAACATAAATCAAAGACCATCGTAGTATTCAAAGTAAGACGACGGACTATTGAACAAACAGACGTAGATGTCCAATTTCATACGGTTGCACAAAATTACCGTCGTTGTATAAGCATTCTAACGTATATATAAGATAAAACCGTCGTAAATGTTAATGAAGAAGTGAAAAAACTCGATTGAAATATGCATTCTTTTCCAGAAATTGTGCACCACAAATTTCAGTGAAATAGACAGAGAGAGGGAGAGTGTGTGCGTGAGTAAACTTAAAACAAAAATGCAGTTCATAGAGGAATTTAATCCGTCGTATTAATTCTATCTAGACGTCTACTTTATTCAAAAACCGACGTCCTATTCATTTTTAAACATCGGTAAATTAAGCCCGTCGTGGTGTTCATTTTATAACGTTGCTTATTTAAAGATAAACGACGTCTATAACAAAATAAAACACTCTGTTTTTCAAATTTAGAACAGAGTTAGTGAGACTTACGATTAGTTTTGCCTTCTCTGCAACCTTTGGATCAGGGATGTTTCCTGTTTTATCTTCTCTTGCCTTCTTCCATAGAACAGCTCGATCGATTTCTTCAATATCGGGCATGGTTTCTACCAATTGGTCCTCCAAACCAACATACCCTTTTCTAGACAACCTATGGTTGTACTCCAATTTCTCCCTCCTCTCTTTCTGCTCAGCATGCTTAGCCTCAAAATCTGGGGTTAACCTTGAAGCTACGAAGGCATCCCATTGCGATTTCTCTATGAACTTATAAAGCGCAGGGGTTTCTTTTAACTTCTCCTTGTCATGTGCGAATGGAAGGATATACTGCCTAGTTACGTTATACTTGAAATCCTTCCATTTTTTGGCGGCAGACGACAAGACCATGGCTTTGTACCTATCCCCAATAACATAGGACATTTGAACAGCTTCCCAAATCTGCTCCCTCACGTCCTTGGGTATTTGAGTCAATTTCTTGTCCACAAGAGGGACTCTGGTGCGTGCCAAAACACCAATGTAAGACTGCATCTCAACAGCAGCCTTGCCATGTGGTTTGCCCTTTTTATTGAACTCAACCACAGGCTTAACCTTCTCAATTTTCCTCTTCACAACACGGCTCATTGTGCTGATACCGCGGCCAGATTTTGGCTCCTCAACAAATGTGGCTATGCTCGAGTCTTTCTCGGAGGTTGAGGAAAACCTCATCCTCTTCGAGGGTTTGCTTTGAGTTGATTTTTCTTCTTCCACTTGAGCCTTTGAAACTGATTTGGCTTCATCCCCTTGTGCCTTTGAACCTGATTTGGCCTTTGACGCTTCAGCTTCCTTGTTTTGAGATTTCGAAACCATTTTTAATTAATCTGCAAGGAAAACAACGTCGATTATTAAAAATAAACGACGTAATAATACCAAACAACGACGGTAACACTAAAAAAGCGACGTCCTATTAAACAGTCTCTTAGACCATGAATGCAAATAAGACGACGGTTTTATATATTTAATGACGTAAATGTGTATACACTACGTCGGTTACTAATAAGAACCGACGTGGTTTAAAATTTACAAAACGATTGTTCTTCTCCCACAAGACGACGGTTTTATCTTGTTTCCGACGTATTAAATGTCACACCATGACGGTTTTTAACCACCGTCGTGCAGTTTGCATTCGGTAGAATTTAACGGCCGTCGTGGTGTGTCCATTCTATCGTCGAAAACAAGACAGAACTGTTGTCTTTTGGCGTCGTGAGAGTATCTACTTATGTATTTAATTAAAACCAGTGAAAGATTTCTTCAATTTGACAGAATCTTGTTTCCAGACAACTACGGCATTCAAATGAAATGTAAAAAAAGGGAAGAGAGTGAGAAAAAACCTTTGGCGTGCAAAAAAAGTTTCCTTCCGACAAAGACGAAGACGAAAATGATGATTTGGAGATGAAGACGAAGATTCAGACGATGATGCTGCTTTTGGGAAATGAGAGGGAAACTATGATACTTTATCGGAGAGAGAAAACCGTAGAATATTAGGTCAGGTGACGAAAAGTTTATATATTTTCCCAGAGTTCAATACAACGACGTTGTTATTACAAAACCGCCGTATTATTTATTTATAACGACGGTATATAATTCATAACTGACGTGGTTATCACAACTGCCGAACGACTTTTGGAATTCCGATGTGGTTATGACGACGCTTTTTTTTATCTAAACTGACGTTGTATTTAGAAATTCAACAACTGTGTATTTTAATAAACCGACGTGGTTACTTTGGTGTTCTGAAAACGATGTCGTTCTCTTTTTAATACGCGCCAAATGACTTTTGGATTTCCGATGTAGTTATGACGGCGCTTGTTTATCTAAACTGACGTTGATTATTCAAATATGACGTCGCTATGTATATTAGAACTGACGTGGATATTTACGATAATTTGTTTAAATATGATTTTTTCACGCTTTTTTTAACTCTCAGTTTTCAATTAGGGTTGCAGAATGATTCCTCACAAGAAATTATCTTTCTGAAAGCAAATGGGTTTGCAGAATGATTCCTCACAAGACCAAGCATGGGTTTGCTACATCCTCCTGTGTAGCAAGGGTGGAACTAGCCTTAGAACCTGCATGGGTTTGCAGCCGCACTTGCCCGTTTGAAGGCATACGAGGGTGTTCCTGATGCTCCTTATGATAAGATAAAGCCCTAAACACTCGCAGAGACGGACTCAGGTGGTGGCTGTAGTGGGCTCCTCCCAAATCAGAGAAAAGTCTATTCATTCTGAACCTCAAGCCCACTCCCAGCTTCTTCCCAGCTTCTTCCCAGCCCCCACTCTCCCCACCCCAAAGGCACAACCCACAACAGGTTCTAAGGCTGGTTCCACCCTTGCTACACAGGAGTTTTGAAGTTGATCACTGTGGAAAAGGGGACTACAATGTAACCAGGAATCGAGGAGTGAGCTTTTCACACTTTGTTGATTTTGATTTTCTGAAATTATTAGATATTCATCTGTGGCTGTGCAGGAGCTTGAGAACAAGAGGAAGGAGAGGGCCCAGCTTGCATATGAGAGGAAGAAACAGTTGAACAAGCTGAGGGTGAAGGCAGAAAAGAAACCACGATGTATAAAACCAAATTTGTGTACATATATTGTGTAAATATTGATCAATATTTAACACGAAGATATTTGCCTTTTAAGGTGAAAATGTTGTTGAGGATTGAGAATTAAATTTTTTTTTGTGTTATGAAAGATATTACCAAAATAAAAGAAAATTTAATTAATTTTAAAAGCTATAAAAATAAGACGGCGGTTTACAGAGAAGGCAGACGTATAAATTGAAAAAATACGACGGTAATTTGAACTTAGGACGTGGTAAATAAACACGACAGTAGTGTTGTAGGTACCGTCGTAGTATACTCCAAAATAATAAGAAATTAAATTAATCTCTCGCGTCATGGTATATTATTTAACACGTCGTTTTTTTGTAATATACCGACATGTATTACATTACATTATACGACGTGGATTCCATAAAATTATACGACGTGGATTCCATTAAAGAATAACCGACGTGGTTTTTTAAATTACACGGCCGTATGTCTATAAGCACCGCCGTAAGTTTAAAAGATTTATTGTATAAATTTGACTCTTTCTTTCAGTTTCAGTTTTCATTTAGGGTTCCAAGTTCTTCTGGTCTCTCTGGAGGCTCGTCTTCCCCTCTCACATACACACATACATCATCACTCTCTCTCACATCTCAAAGACAATAATTTGGATGTTAATGATGTATGCGTTTTGGTGTATCTCAAAGACACCAAAACACACACATCATTAACTTTCAAAACATTGTCTTTCTCAAAGTTTGCAGTAGTCAGTTCAGTTCTGGTTTCTTTTTGGATTTTGTGTATTTAAAATATTGTCTTTCTCACTTTGGTGGTTCAATTATGATCAGGATCCAAAGATCTCAAAGGTAAGTTATCATACCTCTTGGGATCTCATTTTAATTTTCGTAGGCTACCAAAATTAAAAAATAATTAAATCTTAAAAAGAAATAAAAATTAAGACGGCGGTTTACAGAGAAGGCACCGTCGTAGTATACAGACGTGGATTCCATTATATTATACGACGTGGATTAAGAACAGTTGGTCGTGTTTAGTTAGGAGTTAACACGGCAAGTTTTTTGGTGAACTGTCGTCTTTATTTTCTACGTCGGTGGATTCATACATGCTGTCGTTGATTTTGGTCAGATTTTAACTCTGAAGAAATCCTTTTTAAAAAACGACGCTTTTTTATTTGTATGCGTCGTCTTTTAAAAATATTCAATAGTAAGGCACTTATCCACGACGGTTTTTTTTTTATACCGTCGTCGGTTTAAATACAACGACGGTTTTATGTTCTGCTGTCGTCTTTTTCTGGTCGTCTTTTTCTCTTTTTGTAGTAGTGTTTGCACTTCGCTTGAACTTTGAAACTCTCTCTTAGTGTGAATCTAATATCTTTTCCATTAACACAAGCATAATATCTTACTGCTTGTTTAAACTCATTCCTATTAGCAAACATCATGCCTAACCTAAACTGTGGATTCTTCATATCCATATCACTCCTAAAATGAGTGAAGTTAGGCAACTTCCTCTTTCGTGTACCACCATTTTCTTCACCCTCAAAATCTTCTTCACCACCACTCTTAAATTCATCTGAATTTTCAGACTCTGTTTCAACATCCCAAACTCCAAATTTCGGAAAGCTGCAACGCTACTTGAGACATTGACATTGCCTCCTTCATTGGCACATTTCTCTACAATGTCATAAAAAAGATTATCTTCCTCAGCATCACTTTGCTCATAGTCAGAATCTTCATATTTAGAATCCTCATCTTCTACACCTACATCAACTAGGTTCTCTGCATCCACACCTTCACCAACTTTTGGTTCTTCTTGACTGAGGCTTGACTCCACACAATTATTGATCGCAACTTGACTCTCAATATTTGCGACAAAGTTGTCATCAACTATGTACACAATTGCCACTCTATTTGGGGGCAATATAGTAACTAAAGCCCAAAAATCAGAGTCATTCTTCAAATTCCTACATTCCCCTTCATTTGGCAATCTATAATAATATGCTGACGTCTTGTTGTACCATAAACTCTCAGCACAATCCTCAAGATCCCATTTTGACATCAAATCTCGATTTAAATGATCATACCAAGCCACATGCCCAGCAACGTACTTCAAGTTCCCATCACATTGCTCTATAAAGTGACCCCCATGGTGAATTTCCATGGTAAATAAATCACAATCACCTACACAAACACTCAAATTAACATTTATATAAAATATAACAGTTGCAGCCGACACATTCCCACACAACAAAGTAATTGACTTGCAAAAGGACAGTACACATTAACCCAAAGCACAAAAACAAAGCAATAGCATATAAATAAAGCCAAAGAACATAAAGTAAGAAAAAAGGATCCCATGAATCAAATCTCCCATTGTCATATAAAAAGAAAAAACTTCAGAGATTCCCAAGTAGAAAGCAAAGCTTTACTGTAGTTTGGAGGGTTCCCAGTGACTCTGTAGTGTAGACTCGCCATCAATCCCAACGTCGCTGACAACTCGCAGATATGCCTTTAGAAAAATTTGAAACCCTAAAGTCTTAATGTTGTTTAGGCGTAAAAGAGCTTTTGTCTTCTATCTTTTTTTTTTATATTCAAATAGGAAAAAGAGCTTCACAGAGGTTTATATATTGTAAAGACTAAAATACCCTTTAAAATGGATGGAAAATTGGATGACGTTAAAGTCAGGTGACAAATCATGGATAATGAAAACTTTAGGTGACATTTCGCCTAAATTTTTTTTAAGGTGACAAATTGAAACTAATGTATAAGTTCAGGTGACATTTCTACAAAAATTCCTATAGTATTTTATGGAAATTAAGTGTATACAAGTTTTGATTACTATTTGAATTATCCTTGGGTCTTTATGGAATATATGCTTGAGAGTTTATTCTCTATACTATGAATAAATATTTGGGAAAATTGAATTAAGGAAGGAAATATTAATTTTATAATATTTATATAAGGATTATAAACCTCACCATTATATGTACCTTCCCTGGTCACTATACCCACAGGTGGCGTTGGATTTTCTGGCGTGTGGGTTTCCTTGGTTACTGATTCTAGAATTGATGAATACTTGGAAAACTATGGATATGGTTTGGGTATGTCGAAACCCGGGCACCCTTGACGGGGTGTTACCATAGACCCTTAGTGGGGTAGTCTGCATGCGTAGAACTTGTCATAGGCGCATGAGTATTGAGGATTCTATTGTGCGTGCTAGTGAGCCCAGTCCCCCGGTTGGACGGCTCGTCCCTGGCCACATGGTTGTTGAGAATTCCTCCATGTGGTTCAACCAAACGACTCCCGCGTTGGATTGTTTTCCCCGGTACATGATGCGTACTATCATATGTACCTCCCCTTGAATACTAATACTTGGAAACAATGGACATGGATACTTGGATACATGGAAATGGATAGCTGGTTAGTCTGTGTGCGTAGGACTTGTCACAGGTGCACGGGTATTGAGGATTCTGCTATGTGTGCTGGTTTGCCCAGTCCTTCGGATGGACGGCTCATCCCTGGCCACATGGTTGTTGAGGATTCTGTTGGAATTTTAAAAAGGTTTTAAAAATTTAACCGTTTTATTTATTTAATTATTTTGGCTGTTTTATTTTATTTATTGTGGGGGTTATAAATATTTAATATTCAGGTTTTATTTCTGGTTGGTGAATGCCTTAATTTTTTGGTTGGTGAACTTTTATGGTTGGTGAAGGTTACATGTTTTTGGATGCCTATAAAAGGCCACTCCTCCTTCACATTTGATATACACACAGTACACCATTAGAATATCACATACCACAATCACCACCATAAACTAATTCTCTCCTTTTCTACTTTTATATATATTCTCTACTTTATATTATTATTTTGGCAATGGTTTTGTGACTTGGATACCCATATCCGTCCATGAACGTGCTCATAGCAGATCTTGAGTTTGTGTACAAGGGGTCGTATCTTGGAGTCTTGTAGACCGTCAGTACCTGCACGTAGGGAGGCTACAAAGGCTTTAGGACAGCGTCTTTAACATGCTTCACTATACCAAACTCACCTTATTACTTATTATTTATTTTCCTTTTACTTACCTATTTTTTTTGTTTTCTTCAATTTCATTATACCTTAAAAGCTTTCCTATTTATTTATATGTTATTTATAATATAATATTTTTTTGTGTTTGGCTTTACGGAAAAGGAAAACTATATTTTGTATATTTTTTATAACAATCTAAAGCCTTTGTATGTTAAAGTTGTTTTCTTCCCGTACTGCCATTGCCTTTTAACTCTTTGACTAAAGCTTTTGCATTTGTATTGGATTATCAAAATGAAAATTACGATTTGTTTTGGGTATATGCAGTTTAAAGCTTTGATGTTGTCTATACAATTTCAATTGCTTTAATTATTGTTGGTACATTTATATTTTATAATTTTGTTGCTAACGTTTGGCAAATTACTACTAGTATTTGAGGGGAAAAAAAAATGTTTGTTTTGTTGCATCTTTTCTTGATATATATGTTGCATCTTTAGTGTGGATGTCGGCAATTCTTTTCTTATCACAGGTTTTATACTTATTTTTCTAGGAAAGTGTTTGATCACTGATTGTCTTTGCAAATGTTGAATTTATTTGAAAACTCCTTATCTGTAATAAAGAGAAAATAGTGATTTATGTTGTTACGCATAGATAAACAAATACGTATGATTTTTCTGAATCTTAAAACAGTTTTCTTTGTTATATATAAACAACTTGATTATTCTATTTACTTATTAAACTCAAAAAACATGTTGTAGTATTTTTTGTGTGTAAATTTCCTTTGTTGGAGTAAAAGAAAGTGTGATTTTAAGAGTCCATTTATAGATTTTGCTTGAGAGTATAAGAGTTATTATATTGTTAGGATTGTTGAAGTTGAAACAAAGAACTATTTTTTATTTGTTATATGTGAAACCATACATCTTTGAAGTTGTATCTGTTAAGTTTGAATTATAAATCATATGTGTTTTAAATTAATTGCGACTCTTATAATTATGACATTATTTCGTTGTATAAATTCGGCTACACATTAAATTTATGGTTTTGGTGTGCACGTTATTCATTGCACACTTGTATTTTATAATTGAGAGTTTGCTATGATGAAATTTAAGGTCTGATTAATATATTTCTATTGTTTCGAATAAAAAATAATGAAAAAAAATTATTTCTTTAATTAATTTACTCTGAAGCTTTACACTGGTCGTTCATTTGAAATGTGAAATTGATATTCTACAAAGTTTAGACTACAATTTATTTTAGTAATATGAATAATTAATGACTTTAATTATTTCAAAAGCGTTGGTATTTTAATGGGAAAATGAATATCAAATTATATTATTGCTTATGTTGGATATTTATTATCTGTAGTTCTGGAAAATGAATCAAATTATGTTATGTGTGGTGTCTTTCGAGTATTTTATATAACTATACATATATATTGCACTAACTATCTTGTCCAAAGCTTATCTTATTTATGGGAATAGAGATTTATGTGATTTTCAAACGGGAGTTATGATGGAATCAAGATATTGGGGTCGAATATCATATACCGCGAGATAAGTGCTACCAATTAATATTTTATCTTATGCAAGTGTGAGCATTGCTATAAATGTGTGTGATTCCAAGAAATTAACTTAGTTTGAATTTTGTGAAATAAGACAATACAGAAACTTATCATTTTCCACTTGTTTAGTTTTGTCAACTTTTAAATAAATAAATAAATAATCTAAAATGGAAATGGAAAATGGAAATCTATTTCATGATCTTATCTACATGGTCCTTTTGTTCTTTACAAATCAGAGTTTGTATTGTGTCTGTTTATTGTTTTCCTTAATCTAGAAATGTCAATTCGTGAGAATGCTTTTTCTTGATTGCATACACTTATACCTTTTCTTTTCCCTATGGAATTTCTTTATATTGGTGTGAATGCCCATTTAATCTTGTCAAACTTTAATTTGCTGAGTTTTCTATGATTACTTGTTTTGAAACCAACTTCAATTTATTGAGAATTAGAATTTTTACATTTATGGAGAAATTAATTTTGACTATTCTATTTTGTGCATATGTCCATATATAATAGGGATTTTTGTGAAAATGTCACCTGAACTTATACATCAGTTTCAATTTGTCACCTTAAAGAAAAATTTAAGTAAAATGTCACCTTAAGTTTTCAAAATCCATTATTTGTCACCTGACTTTAACATCATCCAATTTTCCATCCATTTTTAAGGGTATTTTAGTCTTTCCAATATGTAAACCCTCTTTTTTATATAATTTAAATATAAAGCTATATAAGCCCTCTTGCTTGGAAAGACTAAAATACCCTTCAAGATGGATGGAAAATTGGATGATGTTAAAGTCAGGTGACAAATCATGAATTTTGAAAACTTAAGGTGACGTTTCGCTTAAATTTTTCTTTAAGGTGACAAATTGAAACTGATGTATAAGTTCAAGTGACATTTCTACAAATATCTCTATATAATATCTATTATTTATGTAGTTAGTGGTCTTACTACTATATTTACTATGATTATTGAGATGACATTGAATTGGCATTTTAGTACCAAATTTGAAATTGTAAACATGCAGCGATTATTTTATTTTGCTTGATTCGTTTTGTTTGTAATGAAAAATATAATTTGAATTTAGTGGTTTTGGATGTTAGCTCCTTTTGGTTCCAAAATTAGTTAATTGCGATTAACTTCTTTTGGAAGCTTTTGCATTGCACATTCAATTATAAGATAATTTTTATTTACGGCAGCTTTAATTTCCAGCTTTAATTTCAATGCTGCTATTGCATATTATCAATTTGATGACGTTTAGAGATTTATGTTTGGCAACAGTTGTTGATATTATTGGGTGTTTATTGCATTTAACGTACTTATAAACATTTATGCAATAATATATATCCCAATCGTGCAATCCTTCATATTAGTTACTTGAGTTAATCTTGATACAAATATATTGAGTAAACTAATGTTATTTTGAGTGTGAAGTCTTGACAGCTGCCACATTGAGTTAACAGGAAGCATACATTGTGAAACCTTATGGAGAAAACTGAAATAAAATGATAAATTATATCACTGTAAGCGGCATTTAATTTTGAGTTTTGGTGTAAGGTTTTCAACCCGTAAATCCTCTAAGGTATTATGGCATATCTTATGAATTTTAAAAATAAATAAACTTTTGGTACATCTTCATATATTTTGAGAATTCCCTTAATTTGTGGGGGTTGAGTTTTTCCTTAACTATGTGGGTTAGGGGTGGGCACGGTACGGTATTGGGCTCATACCGCTACCGATACCAGAAATTAAAACCGGTATGGTACGGTATGGGATTATCGTTTGCCAAAATTGGTACCGTACCGTACCGTGCCAAATCAGTATCAGTACCATTTCGGTACCAAAATGACACAACTAAAAAATGAACTAATTCAATAGTTAAAATGGTTAAAACTCATGCCTTATGGCTTACAAACCAAAATAGTTAAAATTATGCCTTATGGCTTATATAATTACAAACACAATCCATACATAAATGACAAAAACAGAAAGATTAAATTACAACATTTTCTCTTTTGTCTCAAAAGGACAGAACTACACAGATTCACTTGTCAAATCTTACAGTCTAACTAATGATATAATAAACGCAATCAACCACCATATTGGTAGTTTGATCCCTTTTCCCATTTATATCTGGGTCAAACATATCAATCAAGATTCACTAAACATCTATTGTGGTTTGTTCAAGACTCATAATTTGTTAAACCCAATTCCAGAATATCTATTCCTACAAAAATAAAACACAAAATAAACAACTGGCCTTGAGCAGAAAAAAAGTTTCAGCATTTCAATCCAAAGAAACACACCAAATCATAAATCACAACTACATAGGCGCCTAATCATAACATATTTGAAACCAAATTGATCAAAGCAATATCCAATAGATCTAGATGTGTTAGGATCAACTCTACACCTCAAAAAATCATCCAAAAGAAATGAAAAGGGTCATTCGGTACGGTACGGTATTGATCGGTACCAAATACTTGATACCGCTACCATACCATACTCTATTGGTACGGTACGGTATGGTACCGATTATCTCCCCATCCCAAATGAAACGGTATGAAATCGGTATGGTACGGTATGGTTAGTGTACGGTTTCGGTATTTCGGTTTATATGCCCACCCCTAATGTGGGTAATAGTTGGAATTTTTGTGGGTATTTCAAAATACAAAATTAATTTCAATACTTGTTTTATGTTGAATTTAATTTCCCAAATTTTTAGTGGTTTGATTACCTCTTTAAAACTGAAGTTATTTTGTACATTTATTATATAAGTTTTGATATCTCTTTTATTGGGATTTATCTTATTTTGTTTTAATTAGCCTTTAAATGTTTACGTTATTTGCCTTTGACAATAATTATTATTATTTATTTTAAAACCGTGTAGTTTTTTGTGGGAGTTGATTTATTTTCTCAAAAGGAACTTTAATGCTATAATTTTATGTGTGGTTGTTGAGTAGTTTTTGTTTTATGTTGAAAAACGTTAGACCCATTTATATAGTCTAATTGCATTGATTTACCATCGTAGGCTTTTCTTCTCACTTCTCTTTCCCACAATTTTGCGTGTATGCTCTAATGGGAAAGATTCATTATATTCATCTAATGACATAATAATTTTTTATATTTCCTTGGCAAACATGTTGTGTCCGTGTGAAATTTGTTTATATTATAAAATTTTATTATGAGACTAATTTGTCTTCAATTCTGATATGAAAATGTGTGCAACTAATGATTACCTTGGTATAAAATTTTCGTAGAGACTTCTTATTGTCTTATAGGTTCCTATTGAGAATCAAGAAGATACAATTTCAACCTGGATATGCGATCATGATTTCAGCCACTTTGAAGTGCACAAAAGGGAGTAAGAGTATCCTGAAATACTCAGTGTTTATAGTTAAATTTATTTAAAGAATTAATTGTTATATTGTTGTTCATAAGTGGTAGCAGGTGTACTCAAAGTTTCATGGACTTGAGAGGTACTCTTGATCATAAGATTTAATGTATGATGTTTTCTGTTATACTTAAATGTATACCAATCCATATCTAATTTCCGATTATACTGAGGTGAAATCCACTAATCGTTTGTGTGCAAGATTGTGTAGGAAATATTTCCAATAACATGCAGGTTTAGAGCGCGCTAAAACGGAGAACAAAGATATGACCTACATTATATATGCCTTGTGAAGGCTAGTCTTGATATGCATGCCTCGTGGAGGAGGCTATTAATGCAAAATGTCGAGGGGGATGTGCTTAAGCCCATAAGGGAGTCACCTAGGGAGGTAACCCAACTTCTGTGATTGGAGATCCCATGAAGGAAGTTCAATGTGGTAGAAACAATCCATACTGCGTGACTCATATAGCACTGATAAAATTAGGGAGATATCCTTGAGATATTCTTCTGCTCATCCCTAAGGCAAAAGTGCTATTTTATGTGACGTCAGGAAGGGATTTATCCCTAAATGAGTTTCGAGGCGGGCAAACTCCCGCAGGGTGCAGGTCACATGTACTCTTGGAGAACTCACCTAAGTGAGAGACGTCGTGAGGCCGCGACTATGAGAATTGGGCTATTCTCTAGTAACTCTCATGAGAATCAAGATGAGTGCATGGCCATAAATAGCGCTACCCCGCATCCAAGTCTCAACTAATACTATGTGTGGGATATGTTGAAGTTTGGTCAAAGGTGCCGAGTTCAATACTGTGTACACTCAGGTTCCTCAAATGGAGACTATCATCACTAAGTGAAGGTTCAAGCCCGGAAGGCACCTACACCTATTACATAGTATTATATTGCCATATATATTATATATTTTTCACTGGTTTTTTGTCACGGTAAAATTTTGAAAACCTTGTGGGGGATTGTTGGAATTTTAAAAAGATTTTAAAAATTTAACCGTTTTATTTATTTAATTATTTTGGCTGTTTTATTTTATTTATTGTGGGGGTTATAAATATTTAATATTCAGGTTTTATTTCTGGTTGGTGAATGCCTTAATTTTTTGGTTGGTGAACTTTTATGGTTGGTGAAGGTTACATGTTTTTGGATGCCTATAAAAGGCCACTCCTCCTTCACATTTGATATACACACGGTACACCATTAGAATATCACATACCACAATCACCACCATAAACTAATTCTGTCCTTTTCTACTTTGATATATATTCTCTACTTTATATTATTATTTTGGCAATGGTTCTGTGACTTGGATACCCATATCCGTCTATGAACGTGCTCATAGCGGATCTTGAGTTTGTGTACAAGGGGTCGTATCTTGGAGTCTTATAGACCGTCAGTACCTGCACGTAGGGAGGCTACAAACGCTTTAGGATAGCGTCTTTGACGTGCTTCACCGTACCAAACTCACCTTCTTACTTATTATTTATTTTCCTCTTACTTACATATTATTTTGTTTTCTTCAATTTCATTATACCTTAAAAGCTTTCCTATTTATTTATATGTTATTTATAATATAATATTTTTTTGTGTTTGGCTTTACGGAAAAGGAAAACTATATTTTGTATATTTTTTATAACAGATTCCTCCATATGGTCCAGTCAAACAATCCCCAGATTGGATTGTTTTCCCTTGGTACGTGGTGATGATGTGAGGTGTGTATGTATATATATAATACATACATACATGTTAAATATATATATATATATATATATATATATATATATATGTAGATTCGTTTTTGGGATGAGATCCTTGAACTGTGCTTCGTGAGTACTCTGCACAGGTATGAACATCTGATTGATAGTTTGGAAAGTGTTGTTCGGCAACGTATGCCTTGGATAGGGTATGTTGCGGGAAAGAATTGTTAAGAGCAACACTACAATTATGTTAAACTACGACATTGAATAGACGACAGTTTATATAAAAACAGTCGTGATGTTTTAAAAGACAACGTGTTTTATAAAACCGACGTGGTAAGATACCTAATAAGCTCATACGTCACAAAATGTCCCTGAGGTTTGCAAAACTATCAGATTGCATCCCTTTTGTTTTTTTATGTCATTTGTGGTCCTCAAGGTTAACATGCGTGCTCGCAAGTAGTCCTTACTGTTAGGTTCTGTTAAATAATCTGTTAGATTGATGATGTGGCACACATGTAGACCTCACATATCCAATAATATGACGCCACACGGATTAAATAAAAAATGCATTTTAAAAAATATATTAAAAATAAACCAAAAATAAAAAACTAAATTAAACCAAAAATAAAAAACTGCAACTCTCTCATCTCTCCTCTCCCCAACCCACCTCTCAGCCTATAATGGTTTGGGGTCTGCAAAATCGGGTCTTTGTTCATGCCTTCTTTGGGTTCTAAGAATAAAGAAACCTGTTATGTTGTCATTATAAGATATGGGTTCTTGATTGAAGAAGAAACCCAAAATGCCCACACCTTTTTGTACATAAATCTTTCAAGATGCAGGCTTCCTAATGGTTCCTCAAAGCCTAGAAATCCATCTTCAATTCAGAATGGGGTATGAGGAGATAGGAGATATTTTTGAAGCGATGGGTTGCTATTCTTGGTCATCTATGCTCTGAAATCCAGTCATCGATGTGTTGATGTTTTTGTTTAGATTTACTGAGAAGGAATGGGGTCAGATTTGGGGCTTTGCAAGTGAGGTATGAGGATTGGATGAGACGGATGGGGTTGGGGTTTGTGGCGGAGAAGAGTCCAGCCGCCATGGAAGTACTTAGATCAGGTTGAGACTAGAGAGAGAGAGAGAGAGAGACTGTTATGATGGTGGGGGGTGGGCCGGAAAGTGGAGGCTGAGAGGTGGGGATGGGTCGAGATAGGGAGAGGAGATAGGAGAGAGGAGAGAGGAAAGAGAGGAGAGAAGTTGCAGTTTTTATTATTATACAGTTTTTAATTTAATCTATGTGGCGTCGTATCATTGGATATGTGAGGCCCACATGTGTGCCACATCATCAATTTAATAGATATTTGGACGGAACCTGACAGTAAGGACTACTTGTGAGCACACATGTTAACCTTGAGGACCACAAATGACAAAAAAAAAAAAAACATAAGGGATGCAATCTGATAGTTTTGCAAACCTCAAGGACGTTTTGTGATAAAAAGCCTTTTAAAAATGATGACTGTACCTTAATAGAACCGTCGTATTTTAAAGAGGCGCTGCACAAATATTCACTTAAAGTTCCGTGAACCCTTGCTCTCTCTCTGTACTCTCACGAACCCTCTCTCTCTCAACTCTCTCTCATGTTTTATGAAGCACCATCTCCTTCGCGCCGTCTAGGACACTTAACTCATTGAGATCATCATCTCCGTCACCATATCCCTCACGCTCTCCATGTCACCGAGCTCTCTATGCTCGCCATCTCCCTCGTGTTACTTCTCTAGCCAAATTCGTGTCTTAGAGTTCTGTCGCAAGTTTCGTTGAACATCTTCAAGGTTAGTCTCCTCACCCCCCCCCCCCCCCCCCCGTCCCCTCTCTCTCTCTCTCTCTCTCTCTCTCTCTCTCTCTCTCTCTCTCTCTCTCTCTCTCTCTCTCTCTCTCTCTCTCTCTCATTTTCTCTAATTCCCAATTCCCCATTTTCTCTAATTCCCAATTCCATATAGAGAAAAGGGTATTCCAGAGTTAGGGTTTCGATTATTTGGGCTGTGGAAATTTTTTTGGGGTTTGCCAAATGGTCTTGATTTGATGTTGTGTGGTGAAGGATTTGAAAGGATTGGTGGCTTAGTAGCCAAAGTTGGTCTGTATAGAGACGACATCGAATTAGTCGCTGCACAAAGTTTCAATATTAGTCTGTTTCAGTTTCAACCTCCATATTTGTATAACCAATCTATGGTTTAATATATTTTATTTCTTTGATATTTATTTCCTTGAAAAAGTTGATTATATTTTGATATATTTCTGAAAGGTTTGGGAATTTAATTTATCCAGTTAACATCTCGATTGTCTCCAAGCAAGAGGAGAGAGATGGATGTCATGAAGTTGTAAGTTGTTGGTTACTGTATTATCTCCAGCCTTTGTAATCCGGGTCTTATGTTTCTTAAGACTGTTTTCCTCCCTTTTGGTACCAAAGGGGAATTTGTAGTCTTGTTGGTACAAGTAATTTAAATCATGTTGTTGCCTTCCTCTCCGGTACAATATAAAGCTATGTTTAATGTCTTTTTCAATGTTTTTAAGGATGATGAGTGACTCTAATGTGGAGACATTAAATGGAAAGTTTTTAATCTTTGTTTGTCTTTTGTTAGAAATTAATTGAGTTTTCTCTTAGATGAATGCATTTTGGAAACTAATGTTTCCTTTTTCTCCACTAGTCTTTTAGTGGCTGAGGCTTTAATGCCTATTAGCTTTTTTTTAGACATTGTTTAAAACATGTTTTGGTATAATATACTTTGTGTGATGCGGTGGTTGCAGGTCTTTATGAAGGCGATTGGAAAATCAGCGTTGAGCTTCCCGTCCCGATGCTATACATATAAATCTCCTTACCAATGGCTTCATGAACAAGATTTTCCACCCAAATGTTGATGAGCTGTGAGTCTTCTGCAATTTAAAAAAGCAAAATCACCTCTCATTACATCCGATTAGAATTATCTTCCTAGGATATTTTGAGTTCTAATTGTTACTAGTAGCCGGCACATTGGGTCAAATAAAGGCACAAGTATTAAGTTAACTTAGAATGGTGTAATACTACTGCTGATTATCAAATGCTTTGAATAAGTTTGTGGAATTGACAACGTACTTTCTTTTGTGATGACAAGCTCTCTCTCCCCCTATCTCTCTCAAGAGGATATAGTTGCAGTTTAGTTATGGACTTGAAATTGATACTACTAACTTTAAATCAGCAACACCAAAGCTAGGGCCTGATGCATCAAATCGTGTTCGTGCAGCAATTTACTCTACACATGAAAACATGAAAACCCTATATAAAGTAAGGACTGAGATGAGAGGTGCCCTTCAAATTTTCTTAAAGATATCCCAACTCCGTCAAATTATTTTATTTGTTTAATATTTTATAGATTTATCCACTTCATTGGTGTTAAGATCTAATAAAGTGACTCCCAAAAAATAAATTTTGGTAAAGTTAGAAACGTTTTATCTTGGTGTAAGTGCATAACATGCTTTCATCTTTCTTAGTGTACTCTTTGTGTATAGAGATATTCCTTTGGTACTGTTGTTTGTTTTCCTTTTCTGTAAATATGTTTGACTTACAGGTGTTGCTCATCATTGTTGGAGTAATTTTCAGGGGTCTGCTTAGTTGATGCTACTATTTTTCTGTTTTAGTTTTAGTTTTTCTGCTGTGGCCATCGTATCCACCTATGTTTTTTCTTGTCTTATGCAATAAAATTTTCTTTCTGCTACAAAAATGTTGGAGTAGTTTTTGTTTAATGAGAAATTTAAATTGAAATGAAAGTACTTTTTGTGGCCATAACTGAAAGGAAGGTACTTATAAAATGATGTTCCATCACCTAGCAATGGGTTAACGTTTAAAGAAAATTTCTCAAAGGTAAAGGATAGTCAATAATACAACTCCTAGGCATTCAATGTGTGTGTGTGTGTGGAGTGAGCTGGAAAATTATCTCTGATAAGTTGATCATTTAAAGCATGTGTCTAGGTTTTAGGGATGAGAAATATTAAGTCTGGTTGAATAAAGGGAAGGTATAAATGTTTTTTTTTGTTGTTGGTAATTTAAGAATGTATCTTGGATACGCTTAGTCTCTATCCTATATTGCTTGGGTTGGAGAATTGGAGATACCTATAGTTAAAACCTGGTTCCCTGATTAATCACTTTAGTAACATGACAATCTTATAACAATTATAGAAGTCAGCTAAGTTTGTTCCTTTGGTTTATTCAGTTTGTGTTTATGGTGTTTCTTTTGTGGTCAGATAGTAATCCCTTTGCAAGTGATTAGAATCAATGAAATATATTTGGATAAGATTTGCATTTGTGGAGTTTGATGTTAATTTCGCAAGTCTTGTAGAAGGACCTGATGTTGCTGATATTGTTACAGGACAAAGGAATACAACAACTTGGAAAATGTGCAAGAAGGCAGAGCTAAGTCAACCCAAGAACAAATTGATGAAGTTCATATCAAATTAGTAGAATTTGTGAACTCCTTTATTTCTAATTATAGGTAGGAAGTATGAATGTAATAGAATAAAGATTGGTTGACTATGTAATAACTATTGAATCTTCAAGTTTTATGAAAGAAATAATTTTTGATTGTATGTATTCGTTAATAAAGCATTATAATTGGTTTTCTAGTTAAAAACGTTGTATAGAATCATAGGAAACAAAAAACTACAATGTAACAACTTGGGAACATATTAGACGACAGATTTAAAGATAATAAAACGATGGTTTTATTGGAAAAACCGTCGTTTGTACATATAATCAATGACTATTTTTAACACAATGCCGTCGTCTTTATATACAATCAACGACGGTTTTTACAAAATACCAACGTCTTTACACATAAATGATTAACGGTTTTAACAAAAACCGTCGTCTTTACCCATAAATAACGACGGTTTTTTCACAAAAACTGTCGTCTTTACATACGTACAACGACGGTTTTTTTTTTTAAACCGTCGGTTTTACCCGTCGTCTATATAGCAAAACAACGACAGTTTTTTCAAAAAAACCGTCATCTTTATATCTAATAGACGACAGTGCTTTCAAAAAAACCGTCGTCTTTAAATATAATAGACGACGGTTTTTAGTAAAAGCGTCGTCTTTACAATAATAGACGACGGGGATTTACCGTCATGGTTTTATGCATCAAAAGATGTCAGTCGATTTCACAACGGTTGAAAAACCGGATACACGATGGTGAATTACCGTCGTCTATTGCGATTTTTGTAGTAGTGGAGGAAAGGAACTTATAAAGTGTTCAGTATATGTCTTGCCAAATTTGATATTGTAAATTAATCTAAATTTAATCGTTGGTGTTACTTTAAATAATCGTATATTATTTGAATCATGATTGTTGATGAAAGAACTACGTGTAGCTTGGGGTCACCTAGGTGCAGCTACGACTTAAACTATTACTTTTGTTGGGCATTTCTATTTGTTTAATTTCCGTTAAATTTCATTTCGGTTGTAAACTGAAGTCTTCCTCTAGATATGCTATGTTATCACCTATATGTGGGTTGGATGTAAGGCCGGAGGCCATTTGTAAACTGAGTGCTGGCGCTTGGGTACTTTATATGTGCTTTCTTTGCAGGTGTAAAATTGGGAAATGTCCATTTTTCAGGGGAGACTCTGCCGAAATTTAGGCAGAAAGTCTCGTTTCTCTTTTCCTTAATTTAGAAGAGAGACTATGACGTTAGTAAGTGGGCCCGGCATCAGTTTGATGTCGAAAATACCACAGGATTCATCTCGTGTTCCGAGGAATTCGGGGCTGGTCCTATCAACAAGGGTTAGCAATCATCGATGTCTGGATCATAGACACCTTTGAGAGTCTCCACAATCTCACAAAGCTCACTAGCGGGAGTGTTGATAGTCAAAGTTCACTGTGGACAACGAGAGGCAATATGTCCTTTGGCATGACAATGGAAACATTCAATGCGAGCATTAGTAGAAACAACCGATCCTGTGTTAGGTGGTGGTGCAGGAGGGTTAGATGGTTCTGAAAACCTCGTCTGCATACCCGTAGTGGGAAGAGTTTAGTTGGTGGTTGCAAGTTGACTAGAATATCCTGAATGTTGTGGAGACAAATATGTCTCAGCTTCCAAGGCTTGGCAATAGGCGTCCTCCAACACATTCGGACGTGACCTACTTACCACCTTGAAACCTGCTGTTCCGCAAGAATGGAACATTAGTACATGTAAGAATGGGAAATAGAGATCTCTGCCTAGATCCATGAACAACAGGATAGGCCAACGAACACAAGCGTGTGTGTGGGTGTGAGAGACCCTCAATCTAGTGTGTTCTTAAGTCGTTGCCGTAGTGCCTTTGTTTAGAAAAAACACTTCGCTGGGCATGGCGGTCTATGTCAAAATCCAAGTGTCGGTGCACAAAGTTCTAGTCGTGTGGTCGGGGCGGTTAGTTAGGGGTGGGAATTGTGTCATCAACTAGATGATAACCCATCCTATGTTGGGTATAGTTGGGATGCAGCATAGAATCAAAAGAAAAGAGGGGCTCTAGTTGAGCAGTGGGCATGCCGATCGATAGTCCCGTGGAATTGGGAAGAAGGCCACCTTTTGGCAGCGATGTAGACAAAGTCGAGAGCACCGTTGAGGTAGAAGAAGGCTCAGTCGTTCTAAGCCGAAAGTGATTGATAAGCATCTGGACAGAGTCTTGGAGTTTGTTGGTGGCAAGGGTCGTCATCGCAAAATGGTAGTGGACTTGAACCAACTCTTCTTTTTGGTCAGCACTCAGCTTGGAGAGTTGGGTGTCAATTCTGGTGATATTGGCAGGAACCTTGGCTTTTAACTCATGAAATTGTGTGAATAGGCTGGCCACGATGTGGGGTACCATGGCAGAGAGTAGACACAAGCGAAATGACAGGACCTGCCCCGAATTCCTTGAAATCCGGGACTAATCCTATGGTAATTTCGACATCATAATGATGTCGGGCCCACTTACTAAGGAAACGAGACCTTCTGTCGAAATTTCGGCAGAGTCTCCCCTGAAAAATGGACATTTCCAAAATTCTTAACCTGTTAAAAACACATTTAAACAACTCAACCGGCAACATGCACAAGATAATAACATACAATTAACATGAATGGCCTCCGACCTTACAATCAAACCCTAACATGGGCAACATAAGAGCAATCTAAGAGTTTTAGTTTACAAACGGGAACATAAAGTTCAACAGAAATAAAACAAGGAAAAGTCATCCTACAAGAGATTGAGCCCGGAAGTTAGAATCTCGGCTCGGCCACTCGGTACAAGTCTATCTACTGCCTGGGGCACAAAACAGAAAACGTGTGAGTGGACAAAAAACAAAGTTTGGTTGTATTTGAAAACAACATAGTAACCCCACCGTTTGGAAAATAATGCTTGAAACATGCAATTGATACTATTACTACGTAATCATTGTGAAACCTAAGTATTCTCACTTGCCTGATATCATATAGTATTAGCCAAGTCATGTCTTTGACTTCAACCCAACCCATTCCCTAATCATAGAGTTATGAAATGGAATATGTAAGAATAACTTAAGAATAATCCACTTATACTTTTATATATACATATATACGAATACATATAATTATATACATATTGGCTATGATAACTCATTTTATATAAATATATACCCCAAATTCCATAAGGATACAAATAATATGGCATATATATATATATATAAAATATAGTATCACACCAACTTGAGTACTGGGGAAACAATCCAATAGGGGAATTGTTTGACTAGCCCGCAGGGTTTCAACTTTCTACCATACGTCTAGGAATGAGCTGTCCAACCGGGGGACTAACACTCTACAGCACACACGCTGGAAATTCCAACGCCACGTGTGGCCAAGTCCAGCCACTAAGTCCTATGCGCGCATAATACTTTATCACACGCTAGATAATCCAACGCCACATGTGAGTACAATAACTAGGGGAGGGTACTTAGCATAGTGCAATCACGTATTCACATAACAATCACAAAGTACCCTAACTCATATTAATCTTTTGCCCAATTACTTCATCACAGTATGAATTACAATTTCTCAAAACATAAAATCCATATTCAAAACAACCATGAGTCTCAAATATCAAAATAGTCAAAATTCCAATATTAAGCAATATATATATACATAAATCCAATAGTCAGAATAATCCATTTTTAATACATATTAATTCAATCGATAAAAATAATGCACTTTAAAAACAAAGTCCACTCACAAGTAGTCCCACGCTGTTTGAGCCTGAGAGGGTGCCGCCTGCTACGTACGCTGAGTCGGAGTACCTATTTTAGAATACAAGGACGAGATTAACATAAAGCGCTTCGAACTAGAACTTTAAAAATAAAAATCCTAGTTTCCCGAGATTCAAGTGTGTGTATGCTGAACGAGACATTCCTGAGGAACAACTACGTGTTCTGGATTATGAAACTGCCTCGAAAGACGCTTGGTCAACCAAGTGGTCAAACTTCCCAAATCTGGTGAACCGGGCCTGTGGGGTCCACGACCTCCAATTTCCGATCCAAAAGTTCTTATGGGTTCAATAAGGTTTATTATGCATGTCCTGTAAGTTTGGTCTGAATCGAATGGTCAGATCGCTAGCGATCGCACAATCGGACAGTTACTATTTGACACAAACTTTAAGTCATTGAATCGGAGCATCCGAGACTTTGATTCACAATTCGCGAATTCCTACATGATCCTAGAGGTGCCTAGATCAAAATATTTTAAAATGAAGTCGATCCAATGGTTCGAACATATCGAACCCCGATAATGCCTAATATGCGTAATCCGTTCGACAGTCAAACGATAACCAAATTCAAATCCGAGCACATCGTCGTGCTCGGGACGACATGAGGATCATTTTAGGATTATAACCCAACTTTGACATCCCGCCGACCCGCCGCCACCTCTTGCAGGTGTCTAGTGTAATTTTTCGACGATTGGAAAACTCCAAACCGCCGGCCAATAATCATACCAATAGATCAAGCACATTGAGAGGAGTAACTTTATACCTTTTCTTGGAGATCAATTTAGTCGTTAAAGCCCTCGAACGGATTATTTCCTCTTCGAAAAAGCAAGAAATTTCTAGGTTTGGATTCGATGGTTTCGGGATGAAATCATGTAGGGTCTTCAAGGGAAATCACAGAAGGAAGGTAGGGGAGTGTTTTGGGAGTCAATTGGTGGCTGGTGGTGGCTAGGAGTTGGCCAGAAAAGCCTTCGACATCTAATGTTTTGAAACAACCCGTTTTTGGCCCGGGTTTGGCTTGAAATCGAGCTCAATCTTGGTGGTTTTGATATGTAAAAGTTAGTTGGCTTTGAAGAGGGAAGAGAGACAAAAATTTTGGCGGTGGTAGCGTTGAAATTGGTGGCCAGAGTGATGAGTTTGCCGGCCAACAATGGTCGGCTGTTCTGTCGCAAGGAGGAGGGAAATCGGGAAGGAGGAGAGAGAGAGAAGAGGGGCTGACACGTGAGAGAGAAGAGAGAGGTCTGATTGGTCACCTAAACATTTGACTTTTTGAAATAATTACGATTATGCCACTATGCTTCCGTTGATCATAACTTCGTCGTTACAACTCCAATTTGAGCCCACTATCTACGAACTCGTATCAACGTGATCTACACATGGTGTCATCCAATTCCCCAAAATCTCACCAGATTAAAGAGTGACCAAAATAACCCTACCCCCGAGGGCAAAATTATAATTTCATAATTTATTAAATTAATTAAATTAAACGAATAATTAAAAATTGGGTCGGGATGTTACACGAAATCGAGAGAAGGCTTTGAATACCAATTGATGTAAAACAGCCCGTAGGTATTAGATTAAGCACTTAAACAATAGAACATAGAAGAATATAAGAGATCGAGAAGAAGAAAATATGGATCGAAACGATGAAAGAAAGGGCAGAATAGTAGGACAAGAAGAATATTAGAGATCGAGGAGAAGAAAATATAGATCGAAAGGACGAAAGAAAGGGTGGAAATTAGAGAGTTCTAGAAAAAGGTTTACTCAACATTCAAATCTGAATTTTAAAGAACTACATGGGGTTATTTATAGCAAACTAAAACCTAGACATAATAGGATAAAATCCCTTGCTTAAACAGAAATCCTGACCTAAATAAAATAGGAAACTTAAAACAAGAAATCTGGAAAAGTAGAAATCCTACTAGAATATGGAAAACTAGAGAATCTAGGAAACTAATAAATTTAGGTCCTATGCATCCCGCATCATTCTCCTCCAGCGCAAAGAACTCGACTCCAACGAGTAAACAACCACAAAATGTAAATTAATGACGACAACGTCGACTGGAAGTATGAATAATAGGGGATGAGGGTTAGCAATCATCGATGTCTGGATCATAGACACCTTCGAGAGGCTCCACAATCTCACAAAGCTCACTAGCGGGAGTGTTGATAGTCAAAGTTCGCTTTGGGCAACAAGAGGCAATATGTCCTTTGTCATGGCAATGGAAACATTCAATGTAAGCATTAGTAGAAACAGCCAGTCCTTTGTTAGGTGGTGGTGCTGGAGGGTTAGATGGTCCTGAAAACCCTGTATGCATACCCGTAGTAGGAAGAGTTTGGTTGGCGGTTGTAAGTTGACCATAATATCTTGAATGTTGTGGCAACAAATATGTCTCAGCTTCTAAGGCTTGGCAATAGGCATCCTCCAACACATCCGAATGTGACCTCTTCCTGCAAGGCAAAATGCAATTTGTGATCCACAAAGTGGGAATAATAGTCTTGGACTGTTGAAGTACCCTGGGAAGGAGTCCATAATTGATCTAACAGTTGGTGATGATAAAAAGATGGAAGGTATTGTTCCCAGAGTTTTAGTTTCATCTCATCCCATAAAATAACAGGGGTTTGTCCGAGTTGTTGAAGATGGTGCTCGTTAGCCTTCTAGTATTGCTTTGCGGCTCCTACTAGTTTGAGTTTGGCGAACCGGATCCGTTGTGCATCGGACATATCATACCATTCAAAATAATCGTCCATCTTAAATATCGAAGTTTTCGGAAATATCGGTGGTTCAAAAACACGGAAATATCGATGGAAATATCGGGAAAATATCGATATCGATACAAATTAGATAAAAACCATGGAAATTGTGATAAAAACATGGAAATTTTTAATGAAACTTTGTAAAAAGTTTATTTAGTCAATCATCTGTTATTTTAACACAAAAGATTGGAAGGAAATGCATTACATAGTAGGTTTGAGTGATTTAAGTTGATAATATTGCAAGCTGACAAACTCTGTGACTTAGAAAATCTAGAGTAATTAATGAAAGAAAATTAAAGACCCTGTAGTAATTTATTTATCATTTTTACTATAATATTTTACACTTTATAAATTGCATGGTAAGATATATGAGTAACTTTATTTCACATTATTCACTGGACATCATGACATGGTACACGTTCTTATATTTATTATTTATCAAAAATTGAAAAATAATTAAAGATGTAAACCAACTTGATTTGTCATGAAAATTAAGCACTTTACTATGCTTAAAAAATAATAGTGAAGATTGAAAATTAATTAAGAACATAAATAAAGTTATCCAAAGAAGAATTAAAAATTGAATCCACTATTCTTCAAACCTCCATTAACCAAAAATTGAAACATTAAAAATTCACTAATAAAAAAAGCTTTTGACGGTACCACTCTCTCTCTCAAACACCTAAATTTTCTCTCATATTTGCCTCTTATCCAAATAACCCTCCAGAATCTCCCCTTTCTCTCTTCCCAATTTCCTTTCTCAATGGCTAGTTCCATCTCTCAAACCCTTACCCTAACCCGCCACCTCTCATCCACACCATCGCCGTCTTCCTCCTCTCGCCTCATAACCCTCCGGGCCCAATTCAACCTTCCTTTCCACCATGACCCAACAATAGACTCATCCATTGACTCTCCTTCTGATCCCCTTTTGCGAGAGCTCGAGGACGCCATCCACCGATCATGGTCCGTCGATCCGCACCCGATTGGCTCAGCTGGTCGATAAGCTGGCTAACCCTTTGACTGAGGAGGAGGTGGCCTTCTTCTGCTTACTTCATAGAAGGTTTGATTGAGTTTTTGGTTCCTGTTCATTGGGTTTTGTTCAAAATTAGGTTTCTGAATTGTGGGTTCCCCTGGATAGTTAGTTGGAGCATCTGATTCTTTTTTGCAATTTGATCATCTTGAAAGTTCATATCGCGATATTATCGATAATATCGCGATATATTGACCATCTGCAATTGTTATTTGAATGAAAATATCGCTACTGAAATTATCGCGATATTATCTAGGAAATTATCGATAAATTGACGAAAATAAATGGAATCATGCGAAAATATCGCTGCCCCCAAAAAACGATAATTTCGCCGATATTTCGGCGAAATTATCGATATTTTGTTCATTGACTGCGAGCTCTTCTTGCAAGGAAAAATGCAATTTGTGATCCACAAAGTGGGAATAATAGTCTTGGACTGTTGAAGTACCCTGGGAAGGAGTCCATAATTGATCTAACAGTTGGTGATGATAAAAAGATGGAAGGTATTGTTCCCAGAGTTTTAGTTTCATCTCATCCCATAAAATAACAGGGGTTTGTCCGAGTTGTTGAAGATGGTGCTCGTTAGCCTTCTAGTATTGCTTTGCGGCTCCTACTAGTTTGAGTTTGGCGAACCGGATCCATTGTGCATCGGACATATCATACCATTCAAAATAATCTTCCATAATCGATATCCAATCAACAAAGAGAGTAGGATCTCCGCGACCATCGAAGTCAGGAGCGGTAGGCTTGGCATGATTGGCGATCTCAAAACCCAAGTTTTTGTGGACGATGTTTTGTTCTTGGGGTTGGGGCGGCGGGGGAGGGATAGTGGCGTCCACCAGAGGAGAACCCATCGTATGTTTGGTATAATGTGGTTTGGGCGAAGATCTTGCGGCATAAGTTGGTTTGGGCAAACCATAGACGTCCCTGCATAAGATGATGGAAGGCCCAGGTGGCCTTGGAACTTGGAATCCATAGACAGATTAGGAAGGGGACCAGCATGTGGAGAAGGTGTGAACGGACCAAATTGAACAACGCATATGGAGGATGGCTCAGGAGTCGAGGTTGTGAGGTTGTTGACAAGAAGGGTCATTGAAGCTTGTAACTTGGCAATGTCTGTGGACATGGATGAAAATTCAGTCTTTTGATCAGCTATCAATTTGATGACTTGATTTCCCAAGTTGGTGACATCCGCAAAAATTTTAGCCTTGAATTCCTTATGTTGTGCAGCCAAATTGGCAACGGTGATATTGGGAGCCATGATGACAAGTAGAGGCAACGAAGCAGAGTAATAGCGGTAGAGCAAGAGGCTCTGAATACCAATTGATGTAGTATAGCCCGCAGGTATTAGATTAAGCACTTAAACAATAGAACAGATAAGAATATAAGAGATTGAGAAGAAGAAAATATAGATCGAAAAGACGAAAGAAAGGGCAGAACAGTAGAACAATAAGAATATCAGAGATCGAGGAGAAGAAAATATAGATTGAAGGGATGAAAGAAAGGGCAGAAATCAGAGAGTTCTAGAAAAAGTTTACTCAACATTCACATTTGAATTTTAAAGAACTACCTGGGGTTATTTATAGAAAACTAAAACCTAGACATAATAGGATAAAAATCCCTTGCTTAAATAGAAATCCTAACCCAAATAAAATAGGAAACGTAAAACTAGAAACTTGGAAAAGTAGAAATTCGGAAATCTGGAAAAGTAGAAATTCTACTAGAATCTGGAAAACTAGAGAATGTAGGAAACTAACAAATATATTAGGACACTAATAAATTTAGGTCCTACGCGTCCTGCATCATCTTGTTAGTCCATGACATGTGTGGTACTCTTTCCTACCTTGGGGTTTGTTCCCTAGGAAGGTTTTAACGAGGCCACTGTATTGTGTCGTTCTATGTACGCTATTTCGGTTCTATGAATGAAATCCATTTCTCAAAAATAAATAAATAAATAAATAAAAACTAGCAGTTTGAAAAGGGAACTAGTCTTTTATGTTTTTGAAAAGTGAAATAAATTAGCAATGGCAAGTATATACAATTAGCTGTTTTTTTTTTTTTTTTTTTTCTTTTGAAAAGTGAAACAAATCAGTAATGACTAGTATTCTAGAAAAAATATGGTGCCCCAAGTGTAGGGATTTAACGTATGGTGCCTCAAGTTAAGGCTCTTAGAAAGTTTAAACCAATGTTAATCGAGAAAAATATTATGCTCTTCCTTGCAGAAAAAGAGTTGAAATTGAACATCAAAATGATGGGCTAGCTAGATGAAGATAAACAAACTAGGGCAGTAGCAGCACCCACTTTTCTAACATTGTCAATGTTCGTGCTGAACAATTGTCCACCATCCATTTACATCGTATAGTTAATCAAGTAAGATTTCCCTCTTATCCTTGTCATTGAGGTAGTGTACAAAAATTCTTCTGCTTGGAATAAAGGACAAACATTACCTAAATTCCAGAGAGGAAGTAGGTAATGCTAAAAAACTATGTCAAATAAAACACAAGTAACCAAAGGCCTACGTCATAGTACTTGGTAAATCAAAAGAGAGACAGACAAACCCAATAGAAAAAGGCTCAGAAACTAGGTAAATTAAGCTTAGGACAATTGTTTACAAACATTAAACCGCCCTCATCTAGCTGAAAATAGCTTTTGAAAGGTAATAGATTAAGAAAATTCAACATAAAATCCAATCCAACATAAAGTCATTATATTTTAAACAGGAGGTGAAGGTGATCCAAAAACTCCCCCCAATGGCTTCTAACAGCTCAATGCCCACTTTTGTACCATTCAAAATGCTCATAGACATTTCGCAGGAACTTAAGAAGGTCCGACGGCCAATTTTTATATGGTTTGTCATGCATATAAACTTTCATAAAAAACGGCTACACAGAACTGAAAATTTGATGTCTACTCCAATCGAAGAACTTTTGAAAATCTTTTTTCTGAGTTCATCTTGATGCGTAAAGAGTTATGAGTGGTTTTAAGCTTTATGATGAAGTTCACCAACGTACTGCATCCTCCGATCAGGAGTCATAAAAAATGGATGATTCCACAATTTGTTAACATAAGTTGGGTAACTGAAAAGAGAAAAAAAAATTCATAAATAATTGCAAGTGGACAATATCGCTCAAATTAATAAAGTGGTAAATAGAGTATTGTTCCAACAGGATCAAGTTAATCTATTAAATACTAGTTAATTTATTTCTAATTATATTTGAATTAAATGATAAGAGGATTAAGATGACGAAAATGTAAATAAGCAAGTAAAATAAGAATAAGTAAATAATGTAAAAGATGAAAACAAAGATAATGAAGCACTAGGACACCAATTTCAAAAAGCTAATCCCACCCAAATCCTTCTAGCTTGTCAATCTTCATTACCTAAAATGTTGATAATCGTTTTCCCTTATCTCACCAATACTCTCTTCCGAGTTATATTAGTTGTGTTCCGTACTGTCAACCTACTCTATTCCTAGTTATGGATTTAGATGGTTAAGAACCCATTAAGATTTGTGGAAAACATTAAAGACTACACAAACCATAACCTAATCTTCCAACTCGGCTATGTAATTTATGGTACTTGTTTTAAGAAGCTTTTTAGTAGGAATCTCCTTCCGGTCTCAACCCAATTCTTCCAATCATGCATGTGGGAGCAAATATTTTCTTCTCCAATTATAGCACGCCACGTGGAAAAGAAGAATATTCCTTAAATTAATTAATTGAACCAATTTATTTGGCCAATTAATTAATAGGGATAATATCTTAATTATAGGATGTTTTCTTTATTTAATAAGATAATGCCATTAATTTAGATATTATCCTAATAAGGAGATAAAATCATCATCAAATTTAGAGATTTGGATCCCAATCAAATCCCTAATGGACTAGGCCCTCGGGGAGATGTACACGAAAGGCTAGGCCCTCAGGGAGGTCAACCTGACAACCCTCACAATGAGGATCATGTAGAAAGGCGCTCCGCTGCCTGTTCCTAAAGAACCAATTCCCGTCGACAAGCTACAGGGAATCCCTAGCAAGTGCAGTCCACCAACACACCGTACAGGCATGACAACCAAGAAGGTTGACCCTTGCGAGCCAATGAAGAAATCATTCAGCGTCGCCCAAATCACAAAGGTCCCCAACGTAACTGACAAGCCATGCGTGCAGAGGATGTCGAGAAGCTCATGAACAATCGGCTTTGAGATTTGAAGATCGGAGAAGGTTTCGAAGATGCTTTACGCAGACAAGTGGACCAAGCAAACTCCTCACCGTTCACAGCCGAAATCGAAGAGGCTACTCCCCCGAAGCGATTCTCAACGCCTTCGTTCATACACTTCAAAAGGGATTCCGATCCCGAGAGTCATCTGAAGCACTTCAAAAGTGTTATGATCCTCTATAAGGCCGACGACACACTAATGTGCAAGGTGTTTGTCATGACCTTGCAAGGAGCAGGCCAGGATTGGTTCCACTCCCTACCATCCAGGTCGATCAACAGCTTCAAGGAGCTAGCTTACGTCTTCACCAAAGAATACACTTCTTACTGGACGATCAAGAAGAATCCTAGAAACTTGTTCAACCTGCGCAAAAAGCCCGATAATCCTTTCTAGATTACATCAAGAGATTCAAAGCTGTAAAGGTGAACATTGTAGGGTGCGATGACCAAATCGCATCCTCTGCTTTCAAGAAAGGTCTTCCAGCTAAGCGTGACTTATACTGCGAGCTGACTATCACTCCCAGTCTTCGCGCCCGTGGAACGCTACGCGCTCTAGGATGATGATTGAATCGCCGCGAAGAAGTCTACCAAGCAGGAAGATCAGCCAATCAAGCGGGCAAGCGAAAGAAGCTACAGGTTTAGTAGCAGGAACAAAGACAAACGCAGGTTGCGCCCATAAGGAGACACTATGGCATAAGGATTAACACAATCCTAGCTGACTCCAAGGAGTCCGGACTGACCAGGAAAGAAAAGAAGAGGAAGATCAAACAGGCCAATGTGATCTCCCAAGTCTCAACTAGCTTCCCACTGGCAAAAGACGATCCCGTGATAGGCTTCCAGTAGAAAGATCTAATCGGCCTTGATCTACCACACAATGACACCTTTGTCATCAACATTCAAATCGCTCAGGCCATGGTCTGCTAAATCCATGTAAACGAGGGCAGCACAGCCAATATCCTACAATTAGCAGTCATCCAACAGATGGGTTTAGAGACAAAGATCAATAAATCATCCAGGTTGCTAATCGACTTCAATGGTGCAACAACGATTACCATGGGCACGATAGATCTCGACGTCTACTCCCCACTTGTAATCAGCTCGCAAACATTCATGGTCATTGATGAAGTCTCCCCTTGCAACGACATTCTGGGCAGACCATGGATTGGCAAGATCAATGCCTTCACCTCTGCCACACATCAGAAAATCCGCTACCCAATCCCTAGGGGCGGTGTCGGTCAGATCAAGAGCTGAAGAAAAGCAAGCAAGCACAGTTCCTCCCTGTGAATCATGCAAATCTGAAGGGAGTAGATCAAGCAGAGGAGAAAGCAGATCTCATTCCTGACGGCCGAGCAGCAGAAAGGAAAGGGAATAGCCACTCCCTAATAGAAATCAAAGAATCAGGACCAAGTCGAAGGAATCCGTCCAGTGGTCTCTCCTGAAGAACGATGGAAGCCCGAAGAGGATGTCGAGCTAGTACCCCTTGATCCTGACAAGCCAGAGAGAAAAGCACGGATCGGCTCGTGCTTAAGCCAGGAGGAGAAGGAAGAGTTTGCAGCCTTCCTCCAGAACAATAAAGATGTGTTCGTATGGTCGCCCTTCGACATGCCAGGAATCGATCCCCAGATCATCTGCCATCACCTACACATCAACCCAACTATCAAGCCAGTAGCACAGAAGAGACGCAACTTCGCTCCCAAGCAAGTTGCCATCATTGAAGCCAAGATCGATAAGCTCTTAGCTGCCGGTATCATTGAAGAAGTCTCCTACGCATAATGGCTGGCGAACATTGTTCTAGTAGCAAAGAAAGAAAAGGGCTTGTGGAGAGTTTGTGTCGACTACATCGACCTCAACAAGGCATGCCCTAAAGACAACTTTCCACTGTCAAGAATTGATCAGCTCGTCGATTCAACTTCTGACAATCAACTGCTAAGCTTCATGGACGCCTACTCTGGCTACAATCAAATCATGATGCATGAACACGACAAGATATGATTGGTCAAATTTCTGCGCAGAGTAGTGGATAAGACTTGAAAGAAGAAGTCTTCAAATATTACCATGATAATCATATAAAAGGAATGATTCACATTAGGATATTGACAATCAGATTTCATGATCTAATAATGTGAATAAGGAGTATTGACATAAGAGAAGGATTCAATTGTACGGTTATTCCAATTTGAATAGGTTCTTTCACAACGTCTCATTTAGCTCAGATAACTTTGACTTGCTGCTAGGCGACAACCATGGTTTGTAGATGTCCTAAAAGGTTTCAATTAACCTTTATTAATATGAAGAACTTAATTGTGGAATTTAATTCATATATCATCTCTTAGGAGTTGAGTCAACCCACTATCTTGCTAAAGGGAACCTACGGATCTGCACACCCAAAGAATGTGATTAGAAGTTCAAATGAGGGGACACAAGTCAATGGTTGATAATCAAATGTCAAAGTCAACGGTCAAAAGTCAACATGTTGACCGGAGCAATTGACCAAAGTCAAATAGTTTGACCAGGTCAATTAAGTAAGACTATAATTATAATTTAATAGTTAAATTATAATTAAAAGATTAATTATGGAATTAATATTGACATATAGAAATATTGGTTTGGGCTTTTAAATATGCTTTAAAAGGAAAGGGACAAAATAGCCCAAAAGGCTATTAGGCCTAAGGGATAAGTGGCATAAGATGACATGACCCATGGACCAAATGGTGCCCTAAATACCCACCCAATTGCCTTTTGTGTTGTCATATATAAGCTAAGTGTTGGAGAAAACCTAGCTAGGGTTTTTGGTTTCCTACTTTGGTTGATGAGTGATCATCTTTGCCTTCACTTCATCTATAGGAGTAGACTAGCATCCATACTTCTTGATTGCCTTCTCTTCATCTCTAGGAGCATTTGGTGTGGTGAGGTAGAGGACTCCAATCTTGGAGCCTTAAGGTGAAGGAGTCAAAATCAAGAGAAATAAAAGGCATTTCCAACAAAGGTGTTCATTCTTGAGAAATCAAGAAAAGGTCATCAAGGTTAAAGATCTATTCCCTTTTATCCTTTTCTATTTGTGTTCAAAGAGACTAGGCTAAGATAGTTGGTTTAAAATGAAAAATGTTTAGCTCAACTAGTATAAACAAAATGAATCCGCTATTTAGAATGTTTTTGTTATATAGGTTGTGGCTAAAGTTCATTTCCTAAGCATTAGATGCATGTTTCCTTCAAGTGGTATCAAGAGCCAAGGTCTAGTCTCTTTGAGCCTTTTATTTTGGTTATTGGTTTTAATATGGGCTTGTTTTCAAACTTATGTGATATATGTGTTAGATTTTCTTTTTCATGTCACTTATTCATAGGATATGGGATATAGGATGAATCAAGAGATGACACCAATGGGGGTGGCAGCAAGGAGGGCTTTTTGGGTCTTGTGTGTGTCCATATGTGAAATGTTTACATGGTTGTGTTAGTCTTGAAATTCTAAGCATGGATATGATTTTTGCATGAATTTAGGATTTTTGTGTGATTTATGAAGAGTCATAAAGATTTGAAAAAGGTTCTTGAAATGTTCTTGGTGTTCATGATATGTTCATAAGAGTTCTTCTCAAGCATGCTTTTTGATCTTATTTGATACTTGACATTTATATGTTGAATGTTAGTCAAAAACATTTATGACATCCTATGACATTTTCATATAGTATATAGTTTTTGTCCCCTAAAGTTTTAAAAAGAAACCAATGAAAATGAAGATGCTTTTTGGGTACAAAAGATGGTACCACCTTGTGGTCCCAAAATCACACCATCTTTTTCAAAATATCAACACACACGACACAACACACACACACACACACACTCTCCTACATGGCCGGCCCCACCCTAGGATCCCTTTTGGGGTCCTCATGCTATTTTTGTAAATTAGGGACTATTTATGCAATTGCTGAAAAATTACAGTTTAGCCCAAAACTTTAATTAATTGCAGTTTTTTCCCCATTTCACTGAATGAAAAAGTGTTTTCATCCTTTTGTGAAAATTATTTACTTGTTTGAAATAAATGTTTCATTGAAAGTAAGCCCATATTATCCAATAACAAATTTTAGAATTAGATTCTAAGTTAATTATCTAATGAGATTAAATAATCAAAGAGATGATTATGGACGTATGAACACAAATACATGACACAATGTGATTGGCCAATTATTCATTAGATGAATGGAATAGGTTTGATTTATTGGTTTGTAAATTAAATAGGGGCTTGCATGCCTCTTCTCTCTCTTAATCTCAAATGTAATTCACTTAAAGTCCATTGGGCTTTAAGTCTCTATCTCAAGTTCTGTATTCTCAAATAGTTATAGGGAAGAAGGAAGATCAGGAGAAGGAATAATCAAGTCAAGATTACTTGTATTATTCGTGGGTCCAACGCCCAATAACAACCATGAATGTTTTAAGTAGTTAAGACACGTAATAAAATCAACCTCCTTCAAAAGGCCTTAGATCCGACATCTTGGCTAGATGTTAGATCGAAATCAAGTCCATAATCATCCATAAGCCTATAGATGACTATTTATCTAAACTTAAGGAAATGCAAAGGCTTTCTGTTAGTAGTAGTGCATATTCCCAAATCTCAAATAAAAGAGTTTTATGAAATTGATTTGATTTGCAAAACAAATGTCTACCGCGCAAATCTCACGGCCTGGAGTTCCGGGCCGAGGGGATATGCGTGGACACACGGCTTCCTGCTTTTGGATGCGGTGCGGTTGTGCGCGGGCGTGCCAGCACGGTCTAGCCTGCGTCGAGATGTGGTTTGGATGGAAGTGGTGAAATGGTGCGCCTCTTTGGACTTGACTTTTAATCAAACGATTGTGGCCGAGAGAGGAACTAATCTCGGCCGTCAGGTTCACGGCCTGAGCTACAAGGCCGTTTAGTGGTGGTGTTGTTGGTGGTTTTAGGGCGGTGCTCCGGCGCGCTGCTCAGTGAGCAACGGTCGTATGATATATGGGGTGAATGAGCGAATAACAGAGATGGTGCTCCGGCGCCTTGAAAATCAAGGGTCGTATGATATATTGATGAATGGATTTTCCTTACAGACTAACACTACTCCTAGAAAAGCAAGTAAAGATATTGAAAGTGCATTACAGGAAAATATAAGTTGCTCCGTGGGAGGCTTTGGTTTGGTGTTTGAACCTTTTGAATGTAGCTTGAGCCTTGCATTTATAGGAAGAGTTCCTGGAGGAGTAATCGAGGCTTGAAATCTGCATGGTGGAGCTTGATCAGGGCAAGTGGGTAGTCCAATCGACATTTGGGATCGTGAAGTATGGTGGCGTGACCCCATAAATCCTGGTAAATCTCGGCCGCCGCCCTAATCGTGGTTTCTGCGCAACTGGCCGTGGAGACGCATTTATTGCTCTGATAGTTAGTCACCCAATCTGTCAAGCTGCAAGAATTCTCGTGAGAATGTCCACGTCTAATCACTCTCAAGCCGCGCTTTAGTTCCACGAGTAAGTACTAGGGCCGAGAAAAGGAGCTCCCTCGGCCAGTTCCTGGCCGTGATTGATTCGGTACAAACAACAAATAGTGGGAGTATCGTACAACTACTAATATGATTTAGAATAATAGTTGTCCTAGGCCAAGTAGTTTAATTGGATTAAGCATGTTTATGATGAGACCTTAAAACCCTCAATTAACTAAATTAAGTAGAAAAACGATAGACTTTTTGAAAGCCTAGTCGTGGCCTTCCACCATGGTGAATTTCGAATAGGCTTTGCCTCAGATATGGGGGTTGACAGCAAGATGTTCTTGCTTAGGAAGAATTCATTTATACATTAGATGTTGCAAGGATGGGATCAAAAATGGACCAACATTCTATTATGATAAGGTTCATGATTGTATCACTATACTTTGCAAGAATGGTGGGCTAATACTTAACTAGTACAATGATGCCTCGCGATAATATTCGGGGGTACACATTTGCTAGAGGCGAAATTATATGGGAACTCACATCATGATGTGAATGAGTAGAAGGACTCTCTCTTTATTATTTATGTTATCCCTAGATCCTATTATGGTGCAGTGATCCAAATAATAGGGAGCCTCCCATCCCACTAAGAGACATCTTACAGAAGTCTCTCATATTCCATTTTTGAGGGATTGTGGAAATCGTTAAAATAGTGGGAGGAGCCATAGAATTTAAAGACCCTAAATCTATGGCCTTAACCAAAACAATCCAATTTTATTTCGGTTATGTTTGTAGATACTTCTGTAGAACCCCATTTATAACACATTACGCAAAGCAAGCCTCAAATGAACCATATAATGTCAAAAGCGATTAGCTTCCATAAGGATGCTAAGAGGAAGAAGAGATGTAATGTACATCTTTCATGCACAAGGAGCAAAACTTTTGTAGAGAGCAATTTTGTCCTTGAGTCAGTAATGGCTGTTGAAACTTCCACCTGGATAATGGATTCAGGAGCTAGTAGACATGTTTGCAATACATTGCAAGGTCTAGCAGATCATAGGAAGTTTCAAAAGGGGAAATAGTGCTACGTGTCGGTAATGGTACCCAAATATCTGCAAAAGCAGTAGGCACTTTCCACCTTAAGCTACCACATGGGGAGACACTTGAACTTAAAGAATGTCTTTATCTTCCAAGTTGCGAAAAGAACCTAGTATCTGTTTCAGTATTGCTGAATGGAGATTACATTGTCACATTCAATAGAATGGGATACTTTTTACAACAAAGCAATCGAATCATAGGTAAATGTACTATGATCAATGGTCTCTACCAAATTCAAATTGTGGAAAATAGCAACTGCTTAATTGAGATGCCAGGACCTAAGAGGCTCAAGTTTGGCACCTAAAGTCAAGACACATTAGCCAAGATAGGATCCAAAGGATGGTCAAACAGGGATACCTTGAATCTTTGGGTTCAGTCCCTATGCCCACTTGCGAATCTTGTCTTCAAGGAAAAATGTCAAACTTGCATTTTTCAAGAAAAGAGGAAAGAGTCACTAAGCTTCTTGAATTAATCCACACTGATGTATGTGGGCCGTTGTCCACTACATGGTGGCTTTTCTTACTTCATTACGTTCGCCGATGATTACTCTCGGTTGGGCTATGTATACCTAATAAAGTACAAGTCTGAGGCCTTTGAAAAGTTCAAAGAATTCAAGAACGAAGTTGATAAGCAAACAGGAAAGAGTATCAGGATTCTAAGATCCAATCGAGGAGGAGAATACTTGAGTATTGAGTTGCTTGAATATCTCAAGAAACTTGGCATCCTATCTTAGTGGACTCCACCTGGAACTCCCCAACTTAATGTGTCTCTGAAAGGAGAAACCGAACATTGATGAACATGGTCTGATCAATGATGAGTTATACTGAATTGTCAGTATCGTTTTGGGGATATGCATTTCAAACTGTAGCATACCTGCTAAACAAAGTACCTTCCAAATCTGTGCCCAGAACACCATATGAAATATGGTTTGGGAGGAAGCCAAGTCTTAATTATCTTAAGATATGGGGTTATCTGGCTTATGTCAAGAAGCATGATATTGATAAGCTAGACACTAGATCAGAAATGTGTAGATTCATTGGATATCCAAAAGAAACTTTAGGATACTACTTCTACTATCCAAACGAACAAAAGGTGTTTGTCGCAAGATCTGCAAGATCTCTTGAGATTGATTTTGCATTGGATGGCACATGTGTGCAAAATGTTGAGCTCAAGGAAGGGTCTGGAGAGCCTCATGAACCTGAAGTAGAGTCTGATCCAGTTGACAATCTGGTCCCTTTACCCACACTCACCCAACCTCCATGTAGGTTTGAAAGGATCAGTAAAGGACCTGAGAGATATCTGGGCTTACACCATGTTCTTCTCATGGGAGATGACATGGAAGATCCTGAAACCTGCACGAAGGCAATGTTGGACATTAACTCAAAGAAATGACAGGAAGCCATGAAGTCTGAGATGGATTCTATGTATGCCAACCAAGTTTGGACTCTGGTTGACCCTCTCGAAGGCATTGTACCAATAGGAAACAAATGGGTCTTCAAGAGAAAGAAGGGCTCATATGGCAAGGTGGAGACCTATTAAGCTAGATTTGTAGCTAAAGGCTACAGATAAAGAGAGGGAATTGACTATGAAGAAACTTTCTCTCCTGTAGCAATGATAAAATCCATCTGCATACTTATCGCCATAGCAGCATTTATGACTATGAGATATGGTAGATGGATGTGAAAACAGCTTTTCTGAATAGCCACCTTCAGGAAGAAATCTACTTGGATCAACCTAAAGGATTCATATCTAAACATGAAGAGAAGAAAGTATGCAAACTTCAAAGGTCAATCTATGGACTGAAGCGGGCTTCAAGGAGTTGGAACATTCGTTTTGATGAAGCCGTTAAAGGTTATGGTTTTAGCCAAAATGAAGATGAACCTTGTGTGTACAAGAAAAACAGTGGGAGCACAGTCGTATTCCTCGTACTATATGTAGATGACATATTAATGTTTAGAAACGACATAGGCATGTTGACCTCTGTGAAACTATGGTTATCAAAGACCTTCTCAATGAAGGATCTGGGAAATGCATCTTACATACTGGGTATCAAGATCTATAGGGATAGATCGAGAATACTAATTGGATTATCTCAATCCCTGTATATGGACAAGGTGCTCGGAAGATTCCAAATGGAACATTCCAAGAAGGGTTTTCTGCCAGTCAGACATGGTATTCACCTGTCTAAGAGCATGAGCCCTAAAACCCCAGAAGCAGTTATACAGATGAGCAGGATCCCATATGCGTCTGCAATTGGGAGCCTAATGTATGCCATGTTGTGTACGAGGCCTGATATCAGCTATCCTGTGAGCATCACAAGCAGATATCAATCAAACCCATGATCAGAACACTATAGTGCTGTAAAAACTGTGTTAAAATACCTTAGAAGGACCATGGATATGTTCCTAGTCTGTGGAGGAAACCTAGAATTACTGGTGGAAGGATATACAGACTCAGATTTCGAATCTGATGTTCATGATCGAAAATCCACTTCTGGATATGTGTTCACATTGAATGGAGGGGCAATCAGTTGGAGATGTTGCAAGCAGAGCACCACTGCAGACTCCACAACTGGAGCAGAGTACATAGCTACTTTGGAAGCAGCAAAGGAAGCGATCTGGATGAAGAAGTTCATTACTGAACTTGGAGTGGTCCCAAGCATTGAGTCACCAGTCATTTTATACTGTAACAACAATGGGGCTATAGCACAAGCCAAGGAACCAAGGTCTCATGAAAGATCCAAGCACATTCAGAGGAGCTATCACTTAATCAGGGAATATGTTGCTGATGGAGATATTAGCGTGCTTAAGGTGGCTTCAGTAGACAACGTAGCAGATCCACTCACAAAGCCTATGAGTCAGCTTCAGCTTGACCGACACATGGAGAAGATGGGTATTAGATACATGTCAGATTGGCTTTAAAGTGCAAGTGGGAGATTGTTAGAAATATGCCCTTAAAGCCAACTAATTATGTAATAGTTAGAGTTAAGGACATCTTTGATAAAAGACATATTATGTTATCAATGGGAAAGAAAGGTTGTTTTACACATTAAATCATCCTATATTATCTTTCAATATGTAGAACAACCATAGTCCAAGGAATAGTCAAGTGGATATGAGAGCTATGTAATGAGATTACATACATGAAGACTTCTCATCATCCCTAAATCCTGAATATGTTCATGGTCATAGGAATATTTATTGGGCGTTAATATTCTGCAAAGACCAGTACACACAGTATCATCTCTATATGTAGGGAATGGCAAGGTCTCAAGTCATTAAGTGTGTAGGTGCTTGTAGAAGAACAAGTACACTGAACGCGATCCAACGCACATGAGTTACAGCATGAAAGTCTTTACTCACATGTCAAGCTGGAACTCATAAATTGCAATGGTGCAAACTAATCCTTAGACCTGAGGCATCATAGATGTTTTGTAGCTATGTTGTTAATCTTTGAGGGCACTATACGGTCATGCTGAATTAGACATAGCTTAAAGGTGCTCATCAGGATTCTCAATAGAGTCATGGAAGCAAATGAATTTACAACAAGGAATCTCTACTCTCAATAAAGGAGAGAGAATACTCAAAAAAATGATTGGTCAAATCTCTGCGCAGAGTAGTGGATAAAACTTGAAAGAAGAAGTCTTCAAATCTTTGCAGGATAATCATATAAAAGGAATGATTCACATTAGGATATTGACAATCGGATTCCATGATCTAATAATGTGAATAAGAAGTATTAACATAAGAGAAGGATTCAATTGCACGGTTATTCCAATTTGAATAGGTTCTTTCACAACATCTCATTTAGCTCGGATAACCGTGACTTGCTGCTAGGCGACAACCATGGTTTGTGGATGTCCTAAAAGGTTTCAATTAACCTTTATTAATATGAAGAATTAAATTGTGGAATTTAATTCGTATATCATCTCTGAGGAGTTGAGTCAACCCACTACCTTGCTAAAGGGAACCTACGGATCTGCACACCCAAAGAATGTGATTAGAGGTACAAATAAGGAGACACAAGTCAACGGTTGATAATCAAATGTCAAAGTCAACGGTCAAAAGTCAACATGTTGACCGGAGCAATTGACCAAAGTCAAATAGTTCGACTGAGTCAATTAAGTAAGACTATAATTATAATTTAATAGTTAAATTATAATTAAAAGATTAATTATGGAATTAATATTGACATATAGAAATATTGGATTGGTCTTTTAAATATGATTTAAAAGGAAACGGACAAAAGAGCCCAAAAGGTTATTGGGCCAAAGGGATAAGTGGCATAAGATGACATGACCCATGGATCAAATGGAGCCCCAAATACCCACCAAAATTTCAGCAACTAAGGGGAAGCTCTCCCCTTGCCTTTTGTGTTGTCCTATATAAGCTAAATTTTGGAGAAAACCTAGCTAGGATTTTTGGTTTCCTACTTTGGTTGATGAGTGATCATCTATGTATCTCATCTTCCATAAACCAAAAATTGGTCCAATCAAGAAGTAGACTAGCGTCCATACTTTTTGGTTGCCTTCTCTTCATCTCTAGGAGCATTTGGTGTGGTGAGGTAGAGGACTCCAATCTTGGAGCCTTAAGGTGAACGAGTCAAAATCAAGAGAAAGAAAGGGCCTTTCCAACAATGGTGTTCATTCTTGAAAAATCAAGAAAAGGTCATCAAGGGTAAAGATCTATTCCCTTTTTTCCCTTTTCTATTTGTGTTCAAAGAGACTAGGCTAAGATATTTGGTTTAAAATAAAAAAGGTGTAGCTCAACTAGTATAAACAAAATGAATTTGCCATTTAGAATGTTTTTGTTGTATAGGTTGTGGCTAAAGCTCATGTTCCTAAGCATTAGATGCATGTTTCCTTCATTATCCTAATAAGGAGATACAATATTATCATCATCAATTTTAGAGATTTGGATCCCAATCAAATCACTAATGGACTCAATGTCTACAATTTAGGAAAAGAATAAACTCCTTCCTAATAAGAGTTTTATTCTCTACGAAACCCAAGCCTCCAAGGCTCCTATAAATAGATGTCTGCCGCGCAAATCTCACGGCCTGGAGTTCCGGGCCAAGGGGGTATGCGTGGACACGCGGCTTCCTGCTTTTGGGTGCGGTGCGGTTGTGTGCGGGCGTGCCAGAACAGTCTACCGTGCGTCGAGATGTGGTTTGGATGGAAGTGGTGAAATGGTGCGCCTGTTTGGACTTGACTTTTAATCAAACGATTGTGGCCGAGAGAGGAACTAATCTCGGCTGTCAGGTTCACGGCCTGAGCTACAAGGCCGTTTAATGGTGGTGTTGATGGTGGTTTTAGGGCGGTGCTCCGGCGCGCTGCTCAGTGAGCGACGGTCGTATGATATATGGGGTGAATGAGCGAATAACAAGATGGTGCTCCGGCGCCTTGAAAATCAAGGGTCGTATGATATATTGATGAATGGATTTTCCTTACAAACTAACACTACTCCTAGAAAAGCAAGTAAAGATATTGAAAGTGCATTACAGGAAAATATAAGTTGCTCCGTGGGAGGCTTTGGTTTGGTGTTTGAACCCTTTGAATGTAGCTTGAGCCTCGTATTTATAGGAAGAGTTCCTGGAGGAGTAATCGAGGCTTGAAATCTGCATGGTGGAGCCTGATCAGAGCAAGTGGGTAGTCCAATCGACATTTGGGATCGTGAAGTATGGTGGTGTGACCCCATAAATCCTGGTAAATCTCGGCCGCCGCCTTAATCGTGGTTTCTGCGCAACTGGCCGTGGGGAAGCATTTATTGCTCTGATAGTTAGTCACCCAATCTCTCAAGCTGCAAGAATTCTTGTGAGAATGTCTGCGTCTAATCACTCTGTTTTCTGTCGCCAATCCCTGACTTCAGTCACTTCCCACCTTCCCTCGTGCATTAAATGCCTATTCTTGGCCAGTGGGTTTGCTGCAATAAACAGAGGCACTACCTCATTAAATGAAACGTGGGACCCTGCTGCCACTTGATGATCTGACTTTAATGCCTTTGGCCG
>BPUM01000378.1:0-61218 GCA_020521455.1 Prunus kanzakura
AGACCATAAAATTGATGATCAAGTAAATATCTTTTTGTTTAGATTTAAGTGTGAGTTGTTGTTTGAATCTATAGTTCATACGTAAAATATCGGGAACTTCTCAATGATTGGGAATGTATGAGTGAGAGTGCAGTGGAAGCATAAACAATTTGGATATGCATGATGATCCATTCACAACTTTAGAAGTCTGTAAAAGAATATGCTGTGGGGGTGCGTCACAGGGCACTTCATGTTTGAGGGTCGCTTTCAAATTTTTCAGTGATTGTTTATCTTTAGGATCAGCAAGTGAAAGTGCAAGTGCAAGTGAAGTGATGATATTTTAGTCGGCACTGCTTCTCCTGCCCTCAAGTACTCTTAGCCGATGTTAATTTACTGTCTATGCTTTTCATTTTGTGGGGATTAAAAGAGATAAGGTGCTGATATTGTCGGGATTAAGTTTTCTCTATGACTAATACATCTTCGACACTCAACTTTGACCAAATTTAGAAATTGACTTCTAGTTTGTTTGTTTTTTCTTGTAGTGATAGGCACCAGTCGTGACCTTAGAAATTTGTTGTTTAGTAACCATTTTAAGTCATATATTTGATTCAACTTTAGTTAATATTGCTGAAATGCTACCAAGTTGGCTAAAGTGGAAATGCTCCCTACTTTGCACCCGAGTTCGAATTCCTTTTTTTGTAGTTTAAATTAAAGTAGAAAAATGGATGAGTTAACTTAACGGCTAGAAGATCACAAAAAATAAAAATAAAAAAAACCCCTAAAATTAATTAAGACAGATGGATTGTGTTATCTCTTTCTTATTAAAGAAAAAATAACAGAATACAAATCACATGCGACACAATGACAACTTGCAAATATTGTACTTTTTCTTCTTCTATATTTTTATACTGATAACAATTTGACCCTTGAGGTTTTAAAAAGTTTATATGGCACACAAAAAGAATAGTTGCCTTGTGTTCTCATATGGTTTGTCTTGCTGAAATTATAGAACCTGCGAAAGACAATGCATGTGAGAAAATAGGACCACCCTCTACTTCCTGACCCATGCATGTTTATTCTTTACTTTTTGTATTGCTAACACCATATCACACCACATTCCTAGAAATTCAACCGTGTAGTAATTGTGGGTTAGGTGAGTTGATAAAGACAGCGTCTCCGTCTCCTACATCTGAGTTTGATCTCTCTTTTCTTACGTTATGTATTTTTTAGAATATCATTTAGTCAAAAAAATAAAACTAGAACATAGTCTAGGTAGATGTTTACTCCCATCAACAGAGCAAACTTTATCATTGTGACTTGAGGAGCATCTTTTCAGCTATTGACCCCTCAATATACAGACTCTAGCTCCGCCATTGCGAGATATCTTCACACCAACTAGAAGAGGAGTGTGATCACGAATTGTATATAATTATAAGTAGAAATTTGTTACCTAATTTGTATAGTTGACCTATTTGAGTGTAATTAGGAGTTCGTCTTACTATTCTTGTAGTCCATATAACACAATGTAATCTTATATATTTGCCTCACAAAAAAGAAGAATACATAGATTCCCATCTTACATTAGAACATGAGGAGTTAACGTTAAGTAGAAGAAGAGTTTTCTATACTTTTCTGCTCTTGCTTCAAATTTGGATATAATCTCTTATTCTAACTAATGAATTTTCTCAACTGTAATGAAATAAAAAATAAAAACATTTTTAAGAAGTCGAAGTCAAGCTATTTGGCAAGTACCTTAATTTCCTCCATGTTCATTGGGCCAGATATTTGACCTATATTAGATCTCTCTGTTTGAAATTGCATTTTCATGCCAAGTGAAAAAATGAACTGGGACTCAACTAAGTTCAGGGTTAGATAGAACCACAAGTCCAATTGCCAGAGACTGTATTAGAGCGGAATCAAGTTCTGCAGCAAGGCTTAACTATTTTATAAGAACCTAAGAAAGAACCTACAAGTCAAAAATTAATTGAAATTCGAAATGTATAGTAAACTAGCAGCAAATCCACAACAAAAACCATATTTGTCAGAATAAGCAAGTACTAAGTTATTTACATTCATTAAATAAAATATGTAAAGTATACAGAGGCCCTTTGGAGAACTAGGTATGCATAGAGGCTAGATATGGCAAAGAATAGTAAATAAAAGCATGTAAAATCAACTTATATCTGTTGCAGCCAAGTTGGCCTTTTAAACCCCGCTGGCTACCGTAGTCACGTTAAACAATTGAATTCCGGTAGCGAATCAAAAGTTCAATTTCTTTGCAAACTCTAATTAGATGATGACAACTCTGTAAACCTAACGCCAAGAAGCAGCCTGTCTAAGGCAGAGCTGATGAGAGTCCCATCCCCCATCTGGTTCCCTTCTCTTCATGGGAGTAGCTGTCAATGCAACTTGCTGGAAAGATTTCATTTGTTCTTCCATTGTTGAGTTACTTAAAGGAATGCAGAGTTGTCTAGCACTGGTTCCTCTGCTTCCACTCTCCGGACAATTTGCACCAGCATTTAGATCAAAAGTTGGCCTTATGAAAGCAAAGTCGCTGGGGCTGGATCCATGAGGAACCTCCATAAGATGTGGGGCCCCAGAAAACATAGAAAGAGTACCAGAACCGAGAATTTGTGGGATCACGGTGGTTGCATGGGGATCTGTCATGTATGGCAGGGCAGGGGGTGGGTAAACTGTTGAGGATATGCTGTTGTTTGGGTCAAAGTAGAAACCATTATTATAGAGGAAGGCATGAGGGTATGATTGGGTAAAGCTTGCCTTGTGTTGCAGGGTAACTATCCTCTGCATTTGTTCGTTTGAGGGAAGCATATTGGTAGCAGCTACCAGAAAGGGTTTAGCATGATGACTATGACTAAATCCCTCCTTTGAACTCAAATGCGGAGAACAGGATGACCTGAAACTTTTAGAGTCTGATTGTCTTGAATTTTCCACAGAAGAAATTGCTGGATCATCAAAACCACCATTTGCCCGGGTGCCTTCACAGGGCCAGTAAGGATCAATGCATGCATCTGCAGAAATTGGGTTGTCGTTTAAATCAAAATCCCTAACAGAATGACTTGATAATGAAGCTGGTGGAGACAGTTGATGGCAGTTTTCATCATTTTCACTGACACAATTGAGATCAATATCAAACATTCTTGCTTGTCTGGAACTCACTTCCACAGAAGACTCTGTTGTATAATTACTTGACAGTGCTGGGATAGATTTCTTTGGCAGCACCTCAACATCAAAATCAACACCAGCAGCAACATTGAGGTCAATCCCTTTAACATGTGAATAGTTTGTGCTGCCAATAGTATCATTAGTGGACAATGCCTTATTTCTACTGCAACTCTCAGAAAAAGAAGTACGTCGAAAAGCGCTAGTGGCGGATGAACCTCTCCAACCGCTCAGTTCCCCTGCGCTTTGAAATTGTGGCACAGGTAAGCATATTCCTGATTTGGCGACCATGGGTATTGGCTTCGACACATTTTCACAGATAGATGCAGCTTCTTTGACTGACTTCTCAGTGTGTTCTACTTCATTTTCCAGGACATCTTCATTAAGATCAATTCCAAAAACATGACAAGTTTGGTCACCAGAACCTTCAGGTCTCATAGATGGCTCCTGTTTCTGACAGCCGTCATTAATTCCCAGAACCATGTCGTGCAATGGCTCTTTCGCCTCCTCCAAACAAAACTGTTCCTTTTTTGTCAACAGTTTTAGATCCACAGCCTCTTTAGCGGAAGAGAAACTATCAGACTTATCTTGTTCATTGCACTGCTGCTGTATGGATCCAGCTTCCGTCAAGCATCCTTCTTTATCAGAGTCTGCCGAATCAGCATAGCTGAGATGAACCATATCACTATTTCTCACTTCCATAGAAGAGGAGCTTCCAGAAGCCTCAGCCTCCTGCTCTACTTCTTTTGCAACTCTCCAAGCCACATCCAGTGCATCATCCAGGTCATAGGGAGTTTCTGCTCTATCAGGATTATAAATCTCTGCACCTTTCTTCTTAGGCAGATCAGATTTGAACTGATTAATATTCTCCACAGTCCCACAATTATCATCCGAAGTTAAATCCGGCACCTTGTCACTAGTCCTTGTTCTGATGTTGTGAATAGGCTCTGAATGTTTAATCACATTGCACTGTTTTCCAGATGACAAGTTGGTAGTATCCAGTACTAAACTTCTAAATGCAGTCTCTTCAATATTAATGGAAGTGTCTATGGCACGAAGTTTGACATTCTTACATGACTTGTTATCAACTGACATTTCCTGACAACTGTCACTAGAACAAGCTTGAAGAATGAGTTGCGTGGAGTTGGAAGAAGAAGACTCAGATTTACATTGCTTATCATGTAAGGATGTCTGAACTGCAGCCTTCAATTCACTTTCACCAATTTTTAGTGGATATCCATCAATTTTCCTATCTTCCAACTGATTAGTTTCAATGGGTTGTACACTGTCCAAGCAACCATCACTGCTCATGGAACTTTTCTTTGTAGAAGCGTTTCCCTCCAGAAAAAGTGCAGAAACTTCAATGTTGGACTTTGCGGGGGAAATCCATAGAGGTACAGCACTGGATGCACTATTCACACAAGACTGTTGCTTCAAATTATAGTCATTATCCTTTGTACAATCAGTTGAAGAGACACGACCAATCCTTTCTCCTTCAGCAAGTTTTTCACTTTTACATCCATCAATTTCGTGGTCAGATTTATGTATATGCTTCTCTAATCCCACATTTGCATCACTTAATGTCCCTAGAACATCGGATAAGCTCTTTTCCTTCCCTGAAAGACTTTGCCCTTCGGGACAACCGAGGTGCCCAACATTGTCTTCCATTTTACTTCCTCTCAGAATATGGTAGTCCACTGGTTTCTGATGATTACCTCCTAAAAAGTATTCAGTGACATTAACACCCACGCAGAATATCAACGGAATGCCTTACAAAGTTCAATTTACCAAAATCTACAGGATGCCTTGAGTGAAAAAGCCAACACAAATTTAAGGATGACAAGTGGCCAACCGAATGCTTAGAAGTTCATGATTCTTGTTGCTACATTATAGGCATCCATCCCACTCAAAAATATTTGAAGGCCTATTGGTCATCAAACAGGAAAGTTCAGTTTTAATAACCAAAATATCCAGCTACAGGCAGTTGGATCTCCTGCAAGAATTAAGCTCCTCATGAATTTGTAATCTCAATATATTAAGGATGAATAGTTTTCCCAATGCAAAAGAATAAGATGGCTATCTCTCAAAGAGTAAGATGGTTTAGAAACATTTAATATACATTTAAGTCACACTGGACCTACGAATTATCTACTGCACAACTATCTACCTCATTCCATCGAAAATTCATTGGAACGAAAGAAAATAGAAAAACATTGAATTGTCAAGCCACTTCGGTTGTACGAGATAATAAAATTCAAAGTGAAAGAAGCACAAAAGAAAAGCATTTCCCTCATCCCAATCATAGAAGCTCAATTTGGTTGCAGAGAAATGTATAAAGTCTCTTAATCAAGCTGTCATGGAAAGTAGCATAATGCCCGGAAGTCACCAAAATTTTAAAGAGCAAAATTATGAAACTCTGTACTATCCAAATCCAAGTAAACACAATTTAATTTAGTAGGACCCTGAATTCTCACCCACCCTTTTGGTTTTTGTGGAACAGTTTAAAAATCCAATCTGGTTAGTGAAAACAAAAAAATGTAGGAATATGAGCTCAAGTTTTCAACCCTGACAACAAATGGCTTGACTCCATGAAAATAAACCTTGCCTAAAAAAACCACTAGAATATTATTTCCATGGTTTACTAATCACTTCGCAATTTATAAGCAATCAAACAAAGACAACATGTGAAGGCAGGAAAATCAGCAGGAAAACCCAAATGGAGCTTAAAATTGAGATTCAAAAATGAAAATATTGCAGACCCAGAAATGAAGAGAGACCCAGAAAAGCGTTAAACCAACCAATACCTCCAAACAGAAAATTCTACAAAAAAGCTCAAACACAGAAAGAAATGAAAGAAAAACAAATAAAGGGTGAAGAATTAAGGAAGAAACGGACCTGTAAGACGAATCTCATGGTGGTGTTGGTGACGGAGGAATCAGTATTAGGGTTTGACAGAGCATACAAAGCAAGACACGCAGAGAGACCCTCAAAGCTCTCTCTCTCTCTCTCTCTCTCTCTCTCTCTAGAGCTTCTGAGTTGAAGAAGCTACAAAAAGTTGGACCAACCAAACGGATCCTCCCCTTTTCTCTCCTCCAAAAGAGTGAGAGAGAAGCTGACGTAGACCCAAAACGTAACACTCACTAGCATAACATAGCATAGGAATTATAAAAATACAAAAAATAAATAAATAAATTATAAAACAGAAAATGAGAAAAAATAATAATAAAGAAAATAATATTGGTTTGTTTTGTTTTACAGAGGGAGGAGGACGAGGGAGAGGGGGACAGTGAGACAGAGACAGGAGGATGATGTGATAGGAAGCTGGAGGAGGGAAGGAAGGAGGGTGGGGAGTGTCAGTGGGACCCACTCTGACTGCGCCTCCTTCTCTGACTCCGTAGGACCCACATGCTGGTGGGACCCGGCCCCGCACTCTCCTCCTCCTCCTTGCTCTTGGAATGCTGCTCCTGGGACCCACATGGTGGTGGTGTGGTATCACCAAAGTCTTCAGCGTCTCGGGGTCTGCAGGGTCTTTTTCCCCATTTTTTTAAAATTTATTATTAATAAATAAGTATTATTAGTAGTGGACCCTACCACCAACCCTATTTTACTGATCATCATTAGATTTAATTGTGTTTAATTTTCTTTGCTAGTGTACTAGTGTGGTCTTTGGATGAAGTGAATTGAGTGCATTTTGTGTATCCGTAGGTTTGGCATACTTGACTTGTGATCATTAATGAATGAATTATTATTACATTAATACCACCCGCTTACATTTTTTTTATCTTCGTGCAAATACCAAATTTATTAAGTAGGGGGTAATTCTTGTTAAACACACAAGTTACATAGATTGTCAAGAGAAAAATTTAGCAATGTCCTCGACATATAGATATTGTTCCACTTTGCCCTATGAACTTTCAATTTGGTTTTGAGACCCCCTAATTTTTCAAAAACTGTCAATGTTACCTCTTTTGTCAAGTTTGTTAATTCCTTCGTCAAATTCAAGAGCGTTTCTATCCATTTAAGTTATGGTTGTTGTTACCTACCCTAATTGATTCGACCCATTATTCCTTTTAGACCCCATTTTCGTACTTTTTTTATATTTTTTTTATGTCCGTTAAAACATGATTTGAATGAAAGAATTTGTCGAGTCAATTAGGGTTTAAGGGGGCTCAAAATCAAATTGAAAGTTTAGAGGGTAAAGTGGAATCAAGTCTATAGTTCACATAAAATTGCAATAAAAAAAACCATAAAAAAAGTTTACAGTGTCACATAAATTTTAGCTTTCCCATTATGTTGGATTGGATTGGGATTGGGATTGGTATTGAATTTGGATCTTCTACTTTGATTCTTTTTGTCATGATTTGCTTGATTTTTATCTTTTACACGCCACCTTATTAAAAATTAATATAAGGGACTTAAAAGTTGGCACATCATTCTAAAAACAAAATCCCAAATTACTCACAATTTTTTTTATTTATAAAAAAGGGATCCTAACCCAACTAACACGAAAGATTACGTACTTGAGTCCTTTTTTTTTTCTCCTTCCTACCTCACGTTAGTTGGGTTAGGGTTTTTTGTTATCATTTTTCAATTAGTAGTAAAATGGATTTTTGTTTTTAGGATGATGTGTTAACTTTCTTAGATTCAATTTTAATAAAGTGGCGTATGAATGATAAAAATCAAGCAAATCATGGCGTAGAGAATCAAAAACAGAGGATTTGGACCGATCTCTCGGGTTGTTTTTACATCAAACAGAGGGGGCCTACATAGTGTAAGGTTGGGGCATGCCATTTTTGGGATATTTGTGGACAAGGACAAGTCACAAGTGAAACATTGCGTGTGCAAACAAATAAAAAATTTAATTACAACTCATCAAAAAATAAAAACAAATTAATTATAAAATAATAATTGTTGTGATCTAGCGTAGTGTAGTGTGGTGTGGTGTGACGGGGTGACGTGACATTGAATGGTGGATGAGGTTGTTGTCTACAAACACTTTGTTGATGTTAAATAAATAAATCATTCATTTAGGGAAATTGAAAGGGAGGAGGCTGTAAATGCCAACTTGGGCTATCACTTTAACTTGGGCTGTAAATGAGAAACACTGTGTTGTTTGGACTCTTCATGGCCTAGCCTCCTAGGAAAGTATAGTGACGAGACATGCACCGATTAAAAACAAGATAGGTACCAATGCCAATGGAGGGAGGGGCCAAATTAGCTGAGCTACGAATTCAATCCCCAGAAAAAGGAGCCTGACATTGTCCTATCGACACGCACAATTCAACGTGGCCATGCAAGTTGACACGAGCACACACTATCTATACGTGTCAAGCCGCCACGCACGGCCTTTGCAAATGATCGAAGTACAAATTTCGTACCTCCAAATTGTTTGTGATCTTCAGTAACTGACGACCAAGAAAGAAACCACCAAGATATTCAAAGAAGAGAAAAAAAATGATGAATTTTTTGGCAGTGTTCCTGGTTGTGAGCTCGCTGGCCGGCGCTGGAATGTGGTCTCCGAGCCCACAAAATGATAATCAGAACCGGCAGAAGAAGCAAGGAGATCATCAGAGGGAGGTTATAGTGAAAAATGGGCACAGGGTTGTCGTCGTGGAGTATGACGAGCATGGCCATCCCATCACCAAAGTCTCAATCTCACCGGAGCAAGACCGTCATTCTTCCATTTCCGACAATGACGTGTCGTCGCCCTCTATGGTCTCGAGGGCATTCGACAAAGCTATGGACAACATGAAGGAAGCGGCCTCTGCTCTCCCCAACCTCGGCCAAGGCATCTCCAATGGAGAGGGTCACAGCCCGAAAGAGCTTATATGCGACGCGTATGGAAAATGCAAGCACAAGATTGCAAGGGATCTCGAGATGAAGAAGAAGATTGTGAAGGGGACCGTGCACGGGGCGAAGGAGACGGCACATAAGGTCGGGGAGGCGGTGGAAAGTGCGTACGAGAAGACGGGCGAGGCGGTGGGGAATGTATACGAAAAGGCGAAAGAAATGGTGTCCGATAAAGCTCATGAGGTTGAGGAAACTGCCAAGGACTCAGTGGGAAAAGCGAAGGGCGCAGCTAAAACGGCCAGGGAAATGGGGGAGACCTTGGCCGGGGATAGAAAGAGCAACGCGTCGAACCTGTGCGAAGACTTGGCAAGCAAAGCTCAAGAGGCCAAAGAGACTGCAGAGCATGCTGCTGAGAAAGTCAAGACTGGAGCAGAGGAGCTCAAGAGTGGGACCCAGAACAGGTTTCATCAACTGGGTCACAAAGGGAGAGAGATTTGGTACGGTGCCCTGCGGTCTACGGGATTGAGTGATGCTTTGGACGCCTTGATGTCTGTGGCTAATTTGTTTGGGTTGGCCACTGCTTATGGGACGTGCATGTGGATTACGTTCGTTTCGAGCCACGTGTTGTTGGGGAATTTGACGCCGCAGCAGTTTGGGATGGTGCAGAGCAAGATTTACAGGGTTTATTTCAGGGCCATGGCTTCTAGTGTTGGGATGGCGTTGTTGGGACATCTTTGGAGACACGGAAATAAAAAGTTCACAGGGAAGGCCGCTGATATGTTGCAGTTGCAGAACTTTAATCTTATGGCTGCCCTGTTGATGATTTTTGCCAATATGTTATACTTGGAGCCTCGATCCACCAAGGTAGCTTTTTTATTATTTTTTATCTTGTATATATTTTGTGGTTTTCGTATCCTGCTTCAGATTCACTTGTTTATACGATCGATCCCCTTCACAAGCATGATTATTAATTGTGTGGTTTGTTCATTGTGGTCTGTCGGCCCTAGAGACAACTCTCCAGTCTGTCTAAAGTGGGACAAAAGTTGTGCATTGCAATTTGTGTTGGCCATGTAATCTATGGAAAAGAAAGATGAGACTATGCCATGATGAAGGTCTCACCAAAAGAAAAAGATAATTTGAGTCCAAGGACCCTGTATTTGTGTTTGTTTATCTCTACCTCATCTCAGATGAAGCAGAATTCGGGGACTCCCATAATTCAATGAAACAGTACATTCTGATGTCTTGTTCACAATATTTGTCTACAAATTCCTTTCCATGAAACAGTGGTACATTACTACGACTTCGATAGGTATTCAAGGTTTTGATGCAGCAGGAAAAGTGAAATTGGTTTGGAGTGGTGCTGTCACATGGATGGTTTTGCATTTTCACTGTGTCTTTCTTTGTTTTTTGTTCTCTTATTTCAAAGCATGTGTGGTGCAGGTGATGTTTGAGAGAATGAAGATGGAGAAGGAAGAAGGAAGAGAAAGAGTAAATGTTAGTACCAGAGTCAGCAGAGAGGCTGAGCAGCAACCAATTACCACTGAAGTCGAACCCACAACCACGGTTGCCTCACAAGTCACTGAAAGAAGAGCTCAGGCTGATACTGATAGGCTCAACGAGATGCGCGAGAGGCTTAAGAAACTAAACTCATATTCGTCGTTGCTTAACGTCATGTCGCTGATGTCTCTAAGCTGGCATCTTGTGTACCTTGCCCAGCGCCTGCACGGTTAGTGCTGCTGATATCTATTGCGGAGTATTTCTTTGCTTGATGAGGATGATGCTTGTTTTGATGATGTTTATTTGTATTCCTTTTGATGCTTATAACTTTTGGCACTGTGACACACATGGATTCCGATACGTGTATATTATGTACCGATAATGCCACACTCTACTTGCTTTTGCATTAGAGATTTTATCTTTGACAAATTCACAACCTTTCGTCTTATATAATTGCAATAAAACTGCATTCAGTCAGGTAAACAGAAAGAGAAAAAGCACATTTTGGGACAGTACAGGTAAATAAGAATACCTGTATCACCAGCACTGCCTCTTTCCACACACAACACAACATTTATTTTGAAGAGCTTTTATTACTACTTCCCTCTAAAGACACTAAATTAGCCTTGATCCCCCATCTCATCAGAATCAATTTCATCATCAACTTCATTGGGCTCAAGACCTTCCATGAACTCAATCCTATTAGTAATGAAACTAATTTTTCTAGCCAATTGATCTTCCAGTGCTAACAAACTTCCAAGACGACTGGAATCGCGCAAATTTTTACCTTCCAGGTATTCAATCAAAAGTAGCTCAGCATCAAGTGCTTGATTTTTAAATCTGGCTCTTTCCAATTGTGCATTCAGCCTGGATATATTTTTCTTCAGAAAGGCTTTTTGATCCATCATGAACTGTCCTTGTCTTTGTTCGGGTAATTTCTTAAAATTTTCCAGTACATAAAACGCTTCTTGTGGAGAAGGCCACGCATCCATCTTGGAATCAGAAGGATCATAGACCATAGCACAGGCAATAATCCCACATAAGGTTGTTATCTCAGTCAGCTTTCTGAACAGACTTGCCTTTCTCTTCTTGAAGGTGACTCTCCTGTTTGGTTCATGAGAAATCAATTCATGCTTGATTTTATTTTTGCCCATGGTTGAGAATACAAAGAAGTAACGGGGATGCTTTCGGAAGTCGCGTTCGAGAAGGATATAAAGGGAGATAATCCAATGCTGCAAGAAATCAACCATACTACTGCTCTTAATTTTCACATCTTCATGGATATAGATATTTCATATAATTGGTAAGAAAAAGAACAAGTATGGTATATAATTAAACAGGATTACTATAAAAAAAAAAATTCAACATTTAATTTTTCGAACGAATTCAGTTGAACAATGAAATTTGTATTTTATTCATGAAAGGTAAAATTTCTCTACACAACCTTGTAAAAGGATATTTAACTTACTACTAGGATTATTTGCTCAACCTTGTTTACTGTTAGAATACACAATACTCACACTAGTGGCAGGGAGAAATCTACATTTGATCCCATTCTTGTACATTGCTCTTGTAAAACCAGAATAAGCATTGTCTTATTAGATTAAAGTGGTGACAAGAAAGGATTCGGAAGAAGCATTTAGATTGCCCCCTTTAGCCAGGGAGCTTGAAACTAAACATTTTGGAAATTTACAAATTCTTGGGACTGCAGATTCCAGATCTGACAAAGGCATTTTCATCCATCAGAACAAGTACATTCTCGATCTTTGAGAAGAGGCTGAGTAGTCTGGTATGTTAGGTTTCAAACCAGCAAACTCTCCCATTGAGGCAAATCGTCAGTACTTGAACTGGCAAAGGTAGTCAACTGGATCAAAGACTTGTGGGAAGTTTGATACTTGTCTCTCAGACATAACCAAACATAGCGTATGTGGTAAGAATTGCTAGTGAAAACTCATGCATGACCTATGTGCTCTCCACCTAGAGGTTGTTTAGTACCCTGAGAAACCTGAAGCCTGCTCCAGGCAAAGGAATACACTTTATGTCAATGAATGACTTGGTATTTTCTTGCGAGAGACCAATAAGGCTATATATAATAATATGGTTTCTATTATTGTTCCTAATAATCTAGTTCTACAAGAATGAATAAACACATTGAGATTGACAGACATTTCCTCGAGAAGTTAAATAAAGGATTGAATCGCATGCCTTTTGTGAAATCAGAGGAATAGTCGCATACCTCACATGAGCACGACTGTACAAGAAGGTTCCGAGCTAAAGTGTTTAAGGATCAATCTCAACAAGCATCTCCATCATATGTGAAATGTTGAAGGGAGGTAACAAACGAGGGGCTTTAGAAAATTTCCATAGATCTACTGAAGTTAACCACCTGAATGTTACTTTTCTAAAATATTAAAGGAGCAAACGACTGTGAATATGTCCAATTGTTGTTATAAAGAGTTCGGATCCTCCTTTTCACCATCTTAATCTCATAGGAGTAAAAGTTACCTAACATAGATGAGACAGTTCCAAGGTCAGTTGCTTCTCTACCAAGAAGTCCACCAATTGCATCTCTAAGAACTGAAGAGGAAACAAGATAAGAGGTTTTAACAGATAAAGTAAACAATGCAAAATTCAAAACAATGCGAAGAAAACATTTCCTACATGGACTAAGAACTTGCTAATATGTTCAAACAAACATTAAAAGGCAAAAAGGCAACTCAGAACTTTTCAGTGGAACCATTTTATATCAAAACAAAGTGAGCCAAGGCAAAAACCCTTTCTCGCATATTCCATTTTATTAAAAATAAAAGACAATCATTGAGGTCAATAAATTATAAATATACCTGACTCCTTTGACATACTTGATCATCCGGCGTACAGATAAGTCCAAACTGGTGTACAGATGAAGCAAAACTGGTTTTTCATAGCAGACTCTTTTTAGCTTCCTATCTAATGTTATCTCATGTATCATCTTCCAAAGAGGATCCAGCTATTCTAATTCTTTTGACTGAAGGACTCTTGTACTTCCTATTAAATATGTAGAGAAAAGATTTGTCTCCAGAATTTTGATGTCCACAAGAGAGCATTTATCCAAGAATGTAATCTCAATACATTGTGAATGTGGCCACCAGTAATCTCTACAAGAACAAGCACCATCTCTGAAATGATGAAAACGAATTGGATCTCTTAGGATTATTTCTCTTTTTTCCACCTCTGAGAAGAGCTTCATTGTTGTATGGCAATCAGAGCAGACTCTCAAGTTCTTCATCACCCTCACTGGAGCTGATTGTGGCAAGCTGATTATTCCAAAAGTTACAGCTAACTTTTCACTGTGGTAGTGTACCACTTTACTGTCCTTCATTTCAGGTCCAGAAGTAATCATACAACCTATTTTCTTTATCTTACCCAACATTTCTTCCAACCAAGCTTAAATTAATTGGATCATTTGGTGAGATTGATCACCACTAACAAAAGAATGAACTTTGTTTCCTACCTCTATCCAACTTAGACCAGGTTCCTTCTTAACTCCTCGATCTGTCATCAACTCCCTGATCTTTTTGGCTGGTAACTCTATGCCAGCATCATTGTAAATGTTGTACAGAAGAACATAAGATGCAGCAGCCTGAGGTTCAAGATTAATTAGTTTCTCTGCAACACGTTTTGCAGCAACAGTGTCCTTATAAACCCTGCAAGCACTCAACAAGGCTCGCCACATAACTGGATTGTCCTCAAAACCTGAGTTGAAAATGAAATTTTCAGCATCCACTAGCCTTCCAGCACGACCCAGGAGATCAACAGCGCAGGCACAGTGCTCTACATTGGTTGTCATGCCATAATCATTCTTCATGTTTTCAAAATATCTGCATTAACAAGAACCTTTTTATTCCTACTGAACTAAACAAGGTAAAAATCAGGAAATTAACTCACTCTGGTTGAGAGGATTTAAAGTGCATTCACAAGAGTGTCATTTTTATAAACCAAGTATAGGGTTGTAAATCAAAAGACCTGATGTGATGATCTAGAAACAACTAAATAGATTTCAAATATGGCATATAACTCTTGTACGGACTCCCATTGAATCCTAAATTAATTCCTAGCAGTTCAAGACTTCAAAACAGTACAATTTTCAAAAAGCTCCACCGATTCTTTCCTTCATTACTTCTAGATGAATCACCTTGTGCTATTGTTAATTTCAATACCCCGCAACTTATCACCTATTAGCTTCCCAACCAAGTCCCAAATTCAGGTCTATTACCTACTGAATATTAACCATCCATCACCAAGTTCTGAACATAAAACACAGTTTCCTCCTCAGAAAAGCAACAAGCAAAATACAAAGTTTGTTTCACATTCAAAAAAATAATATAAAGAATGAAAAACAAGAAAAGTGGGAAGGTAAAATGGAGGGAAATTTTTATTTGTTTGTATTTGGTTTCTTAACGAAATGAAGGGAAGTTTTTAAATGTATATGTATTTCGTATCATATTGCACATATTTTGTGCAGAAAGTTTGAGGAAAAATGGAGTTATTTTATCTCATTTCCTTATCTTTTCCAATCTTATTTCAGACCAAACAACAGAAAGCAAAGGAATTTAACTTTTAATCTGTATCCTACCGTAAACCTTCTTCTACAAGCCCTCCATGACTGCATGCTGTCAGAACTCCAAGAAACGTGATGTGGTTGGGTGCAATTCCACAATTCTTCACCAACTCAAAAAGTTCCAAGGCTTCCCTTGCACATCCATGTTGCGCTTTGCTACAGATCATTACGGACCAGGACACCACATCAGGATTCTCTGTCTCTGTAAAGGTCAAATTAGCAGAATCAATGTCTCCAGATTTTGCATACATGCAAATCTGTGAATTTTGAACAATAGTGAATTTCCCGACACCAGCTTTTACAGCATATCCTTGGATCTGCTCTCCAGACCTTGCCGCAGCCAAATTAGCACATGCACCCAGCATGCTCGATATTATGAATTCATCAGGCTTCTTTCCGGATGCCAAGAGTTTATAGAATAAATCAAATGCACTTTCAGTTTCCCCATTTTGAATATAACCTGCAACCATGGATGTCCATGAGACAATATCTAGCCTAGGAGTTAAGTTAAAGCATTTCAAAGCATCCTCAAATAAACCCAAAGAAGAGTAGAAATCGATAAGTCCACTTCCAATGAATTCATCTCCCTGCAGGTCATACTTGCAGACTTGAGTGTGAACTTGCTTCCCGTACTCAAAAGCTTCAACCGACTTACAAGCTCTAAGTATTATTGAGAAAGTAAATGTTGAGGGCTTAACTCCTAGCCTTTGCATTTGAGATAGAAGATTGAACACTTCATTTGCGTGCTCATAAGAAAACGTATCTATTTGGAGGAACCCAGCAATCATGGCATTGTACATTACAACATTACGATAAGGCATGACATTGAATATTTGTATCGCATCACCTAAATCACCGGTCTTTGCATACATATCAAGCAATGCTGTGCCAACAACAACATCCAAGTCCAACCCCAGTTTGACCGTGTAGCCATGAAGTAATTTCCCAAATAGTTCTGAATTATCAAAATTTTTGCAGCATGCCTTAAGGGCACTTCCCAGTGTATATGTATTCAAGCTGAAACCACATTGATGCATTTTCACCAGAGTTCTCAATGTTTTCTCGTTAGCACCAATTCGAGCATAACTAGCAATCAAGGAATTCCATGAGACATCATCCAAGTTATCAGAATTCTCAAACAAAATCCTTGCATGATCAACCCGGCCGCACTTTGAGTACATATCCATAAGAGAATTGGTCAAAACAACATCTGAGCCCGACCCACTAAGGACTATTAAGCCATGAACCAGCTTACCTAGCTCAATGTCACAAGTTTGACCGCACACACACAAAGCACCCGCATAGGTAAACTTATCAAGTTTCAAACCAGCCATTCTTGCCTCACTAAACACCCTCATTGCCTTATCAAACAAACCCACCTGGGTATATCCAGAAATCAAGGAGTTGTATGAAATGACATTACGCTTCGGCATTTTGTCAAACAAATTGCATGCATTATCCAATTCTCCATGCTTGCAGTACATATTAAGAAGATTGTTCAACAAAAACAGGCAGGGCTTAAAACAAGTTTTGACCATGTGGGCGTGAGCAAGCTTGCCATGGACTAAAGACCCAGTTTTGCTAGAGTACTGGACCAATTTTGTATAGGTAACATTATTCAGAGAATAGTTTGGATGGCAAAGTTGAGAACTTTGCTGTGAAAGTGGTGTGGTTTGAGGAAACATGGGATGAGAATTATTGGGTTGTCCAAATGTAACGAGAGGCTCAGAAAATTCAATGGCGTTGAAGAGGATGTTGAAGTTTGGGGGCTTTGGTTTCTGGAGCAACATGTTTCTTTCTTCTATGCATTGAAGTTGTGTGTTCATCCTTGTGGATCCCGAGCCTCTGCATTTAGGCTCCGTCCATTTACCACTTTTCCACCTAAGAGCAAATTACAAACTCAAAAATGATTATACTGAGCCAGAAGGGCATTGAAGTTCTTGTATGGAAGACATGTTTATGATGCCTTGTATCACTTCAGGGAATACTCGGCCTTTTGCAAGGACTGTAATTGCACATATGCTTCCACAACATTTTTCCTGCATGAAAAAGGAGGAAAAAAAAGTTTGTAACTTGAGATGTTGGGGGAACATCTGTACGTGCATCTAAGACGAGCATGATCAATAATAATTTAGAAACCATTATCAATTATCAATTAAACTTAGGCACGTCTTACGTATAGTATCATTTCATATATCCAAATTAAAAGGAAGCTAAACAATTGATCCTCTAAATCAAGGGAAAGAATCAACTTAATCAATCATAGGAGTGCATGTAGATGACCATAAAATTGCACCTTGTACATGTGAATTATGTATTTACTTTATAGGTTTGTATATTAGCCCTCTACGTTTTGCAATTTATATAAGCCGCTATGCTTCCAATTAGCCAGTGGTCAAAATATATAGCTAAAGAAGAAAATAAAGATTTGCATAATAGATACAAGAAAATCATTAATATCCATCTGATCAACAAATCTTAAAAAGATTATATTCTTACAATGATCAATGATGATGGTGATACCGATAAACATACCAGAAACATAACACCCCCCCTCCCCCCCCCCCCCCCCCCCCCCCTCTCCCTTGTTTCAACTTTCAAGCATTATTTCTACTTCCGTTTGCTGATCCAGGCATCAGCTTTCTCAGAATAGTCAAAGAAAAGACTGGATAAATTAATTATTGACCCAAAAAAGACATAATCAGTTATTTAATATTTTTGAATTCCTTATGTCCCAAACAAGTATATATACATAGCCCTCACTGACAATGCTCTCCACCATAGTCAAAGAAAGAGAGAAATTCTTTTAAATGCATACCTTTTGAGCTAGACATTTTATCAAACATGTTCTTAGCAGAAACAAATTGTGAGCCATTCAAACTATAAAACCACCAAAAATTATGTCCGTTTAAATCGTACATTGGCGATGAACTTCGCCACAAGTCTGTTGCAAGACGACAATATGACTAAATTTGATTATAGAACTGCAAAGAATTCCAAAACCATGAAGAAACACGCTTCCAAACCAGGAAGAAAGTAGTAAATAAACACGTTCACGACAGAAGGAGGAGGAATCACTTTAAAACTAACCTCAATGCTGTTGCAACACAACCAGCCGACTAAGTTAGATGACTGCACCAAACAGAACTCTCCAACCAGGAAGAGAGCACACTCCCAATTAACAGGAAGAAAGAAGTTTAAGAAAAAGAAAGAAGCACGCTCGCTCGCAGGAGAAAAAAAAAAAAGCATTTCCCTCATCCCAATCAAAGAAGCTCAATTTGGTTGCAGAGAAATGTATAAAGTCTCTTAATCAGGCTGTCATGGAAAGTAGCATAATGCCCTGAAGTCACCAAAATTTAAAAGAGCAAAATTATGAAACCCTGTACTATCCAAATCCAAGTAAACACAATTTAATTTAGTAGGACCCTGAATTTTCACCCACCCTTTTGGTTTTTGTGGAACAGTTTAAAAATTCAATCTGGTTCGTGAAAACAAAAAAATGTAGGAATATGAGCTCAAGTTTTCAACCCTGACAACAACTGGCTTGACTCCATGAAAATAAACCTTGCCTAAAAAAACCACTAGAATATTATTTCGATGGTTTTCTAATCAGTTCGCAATTTATAAGCAATCAAACAAAGACAACATGGGAAGGCAGGAAAATCAGCAGAAAAACCTAAATGGAGCTTAAAATTGAGATTCAAAAATGAAAATATTGCAGACCCAGAAAAGCATTAAACCAACCAATACCTTCAAACAGAAAATTCTACAACAAAGCTCAAACACGGAAAGAAATGAAAGAAAAACAAATAAAAGTGAAGAATTAAGGAAGAAACGGACCTGTAAGACGAATCTCATGGTGGTGTTGGTGACGGAGGAATCAGTATTAGGGTTTGACAGAGCATACAAAGCAGAACACGCAGAGAGACCCTCAAAGCTCGCTCTCTCTCTCTCTCTCTCTCTCTCTCTCTAGAGCTTGTGAGTTGAAGAAGCTACAAAGAGTTGGACCAACCAAACGAATCCTCCCCTTTTCTCTCCCCCAAAAGAGTGAGAGAGAAGCTGACATAGACCCAAAACGTAACGCTCACTAGCATAACATAGCATTGGAATTATAAAAATAAAAAATAAAAAAATAAATTATAAAACAGAAAATGAGAAAAAAAAATAAGAAGAAAATAATATTGGTTTGTTTTGTTTTACAGAGGGAGAGAGGGACAGTGAGATAGAGACAGGAGGATGATGTGATAGGCAGCTGGAGGAGGAGAAAAACTCTCTTGCACCGGGGATAGGACAACAGTCCTATACCCCTCCAATCGCAGCCCGCCACGTATTCATTTTCTGACAAAGTCTGGACACGTGGCGGGCTGCGATTGGAGGGGGATAGGACTGTTGTCCTATCCCCGGTGCAAGAAAGTTTTTTTCCTGGAGGAGGGATGGAAGGAGGGTGGGGAGCAATGAGGGACCAGGAAATTTTTATAGGGCTAGGCTAAATAATTCTTTTTAAGAGGAGATATATTATAAGCTTTTTTTCTCATGAAACAAAAATGTAAATAAAATTTTATAAATCAAACAAAGTCACATTACAAGCAAATATAACACAAAAACGTACAAAATATAAATAAATATCAAATCAAACACATTGTCCAACTTCAAAAAAATATGTTTGATTGCAAAAAAAATTTAAAAAGCTTACCTAGTGAAGTGGAAATTAAATAAAAACTTAACAACAACAATTAAAATTGTAAATTAAATATTTTAAAAAAAAAAGAGAGAGACAAACTTACCAAGATTGAAGAACCCACTGAAGATAGGTTGGTACAATTTTTTAGAGGAGGAGAGCTATTTCCTCTAGGCTCTTAAGGTTCAAATATGGCGTTTTGGGTAGGCTAGAAGAATTTTTTTGATGTTTGCTCTATGTGGGTGTAGCCCAATATCAGTACGATTAGAATAGGTCAAGTTGGTAGAGCCTTAGTATGAGTTCTACTTCTAATCAAATTTATATATGTTTGGATTGATGTTTATTATTTCCTATATGCTTTAAAAATGGGCTTGTTTTAAATAAAGCTATTATTTACTGTACTTAAATTGGGCTATTATTAGTTTATTATATTTATTTAATATAGTAGACTAATATTTATTGGAGTAGAAATAAACTTAACTATATAAACTTAACTATATTTTTTTTTTGAAAGGGAACGATATATTGATTGAAGGGAATTAAAGCAAGTTACAATCTTTGGAGAGAACGTCCTGGATCAAAACAGGAGGTTCCTCAAGCCAAAAGACAAAGTCATTAACAGACAAAGAGAATCTAGCGAGACGGTGAGCAGCCCCATTACAGAGACGCGAGACATGGGAGAGCGTTGCCACGGGGAGTTGACTCAAAAGAGTCCTAGCATCTTCAAAGAGATGGCAGAGAAAAGAGGAATCAGGATTCCTAGATAAAATAGCTTGCACAGTATTGAGAGAGTCACACTCTAAGGCAAGCAGAGAGAGACCAAGGGAAGAACCCAGGCGCAAGCCTTCACACACAGCCAGCAGCTCAATATGGTCAGCCTGAAAAACAGAAGTGAAGCGTTTGATGCAGGCAGAAACGAAGTTACCGCGAGAGTCACGAATCACCACACCAACGCCACCCAAGCCGAGAGCACAGTTCAGTGCCCCGTCAACATTGATCTTGAACCACCCATCTGGGGGAGGCTGCCACTTGGGGTGCCTGATAGATCTTTGAATGTGAGGAACAGAGTTTGCCATGGTGTAGTCCGATAGCCAAGAAGCAGCAAGAATAGCCACTTGGTCGGAGAGAAGCCCGGGATCCCTCCCACAAATGAGAGTTACGTTCCTTCCAGATTGCCCAGAGAATCATCATCACTAAGCAAAAGTCTGCTTTTGAGATACCAACAAGGACATCACAAAGCCAATCCTTAAAAGATGACGCATGGTGGGAAAACCGAAAGCCAAACTTGGAACCGAACCACACAGCCTTTGCAAAAGGACACGCACACAGAACATGAAAAATAGTTTCTACAGAGGTGCCGCAAGCAAGACATTGGGGGTCCACCTTAACCCCACGCTTAGATAAGTTCGAGCGAGTAGGCAAGATATCAGAGATAGCACGCCAAACGCAATGTTTAATTTTCCCAAGGACAATTAGCATTCCACACAGCAGCCCTGAGCCGAGTGTAGTCATTGCCCACAGTAGAAGAGGAAGATGCAGACAAACAAGTTTGTTGAATAGAAGGGAAAGTCACGTGATAAGCACTCTTGACAGTGAAAATACCTTTAGGGTCGTAGTGCCAAATCAGACGATCGTCAGGTAACCGAAAACTCAAAGGGATTGAGCAAATAGCACGTTGATCTTCCGGAGAGAAAAGCAACGCAAGAAGATGAGGGTTCCATTGCTTGAGGTCAACATCGATAAGGTCCTTAACAAAAAGACCGCTCAGAAAAGTTGGGGCAGTGGAAATAATTTTGAAAGTGTTGGGGCGCGGGAGCCACCTATCTTTCCAAACCTGAATAGAGTGACCATTACCTACCAACCACCTAGAGCCTTTTTCAAGAACAGTTCTGCCAGCAATAATACTGCGCCAACAAGAGGAAGACCGAGAGTCTGCAGTAGCCTCCCAGAAGGAAGAGTTGGGAAAATATCTGGCCTTGAAAATTTGCCCCACCAAGGAACCAAGGTTATGGACAAGCCTCCACCCCTGCTTAGCCAACAGTGCAAGATTGAAGGCATGAAGGTCCCGAAAACCCATGCCTCCATCTTTTTTTGGGCGACACAGCTTATTCCACGACATCCAGTGTAGCTTTTTTGAGTCAGTAGAACTGCCCCACCAGTAGTTAGCAAAGAGTTGATGAAGATCAGCACACAGAGACTTTGGCAAAAGGAAGTTTTGCATAGTATAAATGGGTAAGGCTTGGGCCACCACCTTGATAAGGACTTCTCTGCCAGCACCACTCAAGAGCTTACCCTGCCAACAGTTTAAACGATTCCAAACATTTTCCTTTAAAGAGGAGAAAGCCTGTTTCTTGGCACGCCCGATGAAGGTCGGAAGCCCCAAATATTTTTCATGGAAAGACACTCTTCTCACACCCAGAAGCGACGCAAAATGACTCTTGAGAGGATTGGTAACATTAGCACTAAAAGAAATGCTGCTTTTTTGAAAATTGACAACCTGCCCTGAGGCTTTAGAGTAGATGTCAAGAATCTGTTGAATGGTCGCACAGTCCTCAAAAGAAGCACGCGCGAAAAGGAAACTATCATCAGCAAACAGAAGATGATGGACTCTTGGAGCCCCACGGCAAACTGAGATCCCAGCAAGGAGCCCATCGCGATCATGCTTAGCAATTAAAGCAGATAACCCTTCTACACATAAAAGGAAAAGGTATGGGGAGAGGGGGTCCCCCTGACGCAAGCCACGTGAAGGAGCCAAGTGACCACAAGGCACACCATTGATGAGAAAAGAGTAATTGACCGAGGAGACACAAGCCATAATTAAGTTGACCCACTCACGAGCAAAACCAAGCTTTATCATAATAGCGTCAAGAAAGGCCCATTCAACACGATCAAAAGCCTTACTCAGGTCCAATTTAAGAGCAAGGTAACCAATTTTACCTCGCCTTTTGTTGTGGAGGAAGTGCCCAATTTCGGACGCCACAAGGGTATTATCAGAAATAAGACGGCCGGGCACGAAAGCACTTTGGTACGGAGAAATAACTTCTGACAAACACATCTTAAGACGATTAGCTAAGACTTTTGCACCAATCTTGTAGATAACATTGCAGAGACTGATCGGACGGAACTGAGACGTGTCTACAGGATTTTGAACCTTGGGGATCAAAACCACATGGGTAAAACTGACTTCTTTTAAAAGCCTACCGGAGGAGAGGAAGGAGATGACGGCCGTAGACACATCAGGTCCAACTATGTGCCAGTATTTTTGGAAGAAAAGTGGAGACATTCCATCCGGACCCGGAGCTTTGGAAGGATGCATTTGGAACAAAGCCACCCGAATTTCCTCCGCGGAGTAAGGCTGTAACAGAGAAGAGTTCATCTCAGCCATAACTGAGGGCTGGACAGCAGATAAGGTTTGCAGAAGAGCGCTGGGAAGCATTCCTCTTGACTTAAAGATGTCACCAAAATAATGGAGGATAGTGGTTTCAATTCCGGCAGGAGAGTCCTGCCAAACACCGACATTGTCACGAACACCCTTAATAGTATTGCAACGCTTTCGGTTGGAAGCCCGTTGGTGGAAAAAACGGGTGTTGCGATCCCCACTCTTAAGCCATAACGTACAAGAACGCTGGCGCCAATAGGTTTCCTCCCTAGATAAAAGGGCATCCAACTTCTCCCTTAACGCAATCCACTCACCCCTAACAAGATCGCCATGTGGTTGATTGAATAAAAGACCCATCTGGTTTCTAACAAAAGCAATCTCCAGCTTTGTGGAACCAAAATGGCCATTCTTCCAGGTGAGAAGAGCCACTCTAGTATTTTTAATTTTCGCACATAATTGAAAGAGGGAAACCCCTCCAGTCGAGCAGGACCAACCCCTCCGGATAGCCTCTTCGCAGCCGTCACTAAGAGTCCAAAACTCCTCAAAACGGAACCGCCTTTTACGTCTAAAGACAGGAGAACTAGCATCACGAACCTCCAAAGCGATAGGTAAATGATCGGACTTAGAAGGGTCAAGATGAAACACCCGAGAATTAGAGAACAAATTCATCCAACTGGGATTTGCCACAACACGGTCAAGACGACATTTAATATCGCCGGCCCGGTTATTCATCCAAGTAAAGTCACTTCCAGTATAGCCCAAGTCCAAGAGATCACAGCCGGCAAGAGCACGCCGGAAACAATCCATTTGGCTCTCATGCCGAAGATTACCGCCGCATTTCTCTCGAAGACTAACAATTTCATTAAAGTCCCCAAGACATAACCAAGGGAGATGGGACTGAAGACCCAAATCAGTAAGAAGAGACCACGAGCGATGCCGCTCAGAGACCGAAGGAAAACCATAAAAACCAGTTAAACGCCAGTGCAAGAGGGTCCCCCAGACCCCCATACTCAACATCAATATGATTGGAAGAAAATGAACGAATGGAAAAAATGAAAACATCTTGCCAGAGGAGACAAAGCCCACCAGAGCTTCCCCGACTAGGAACAACACAAGCATGAGAAAACCCCAGTCGAAGAATAATGCGATCCATCTTCACACGGCTACATCTTGTTTCGCATAAGAACACAATTTTGGGACCTTGACGTTGGATAAGATCCAACAGAGCTTGAACTGTCCCCGGGTTCCCAAGCCCTTGACAGTTCCAGCTTAAGATATTCATAACTGACGGCGAGACTGGTCCTTCCCAGTCTCCGCCATTCTTGGCCTCGATGAAGAGGTAGCTGAAGATGAACAATGCTTCTTTGAAGTTCGCAAAGCTTCATCTCCATAAGAGTCAGAAAAACAACGTTTTCCATTATTTTTTAGCCCTCCAAAATCCCTCGGAGTTCTGAAACGTCTTCTCCGTTTTCCATGCGGGTTTCCTATTTTGCCCTGAGTGGGGATGAAAGAGTGGTCAATGAAGGGACCTAGACCAAAAGGGTCCTCTTCCACACATGCAGAAAGCAATAACTCAGAGGAAACACCAGGATCCTTATCGCCAATGGAGCTGTTAGAGGCCACTTGGGCGCAAATAATTTCCTCTTCACCAATGGTGCTCTTACCCAAAAGCAAATGATTATTCGCACAAGGGATTTCAGACTGGTGGTCAGAGGTGACACAAGTATCCAGCAAAGCACCGTTCCCATTCTCAAAAGTGGAAAAAGAATGGAAGGTATTGAGGAAAGGAATATTGGAATTGGGAGGGTCAGGTGGGGCCGCAAGTAAAGGAGCACTAAGTGCCAACAAGGGATTTAAAACTAGAGAAAGTTGGATATTATCTTGCAAAGGAGCAGAAAAATTCTCCACCACCGTTGGCATGTTGTCCACTTCCATTGGTATGTTCCCAAGACCAATATTTAAATCGGGTAAGTGGGATTTCAGAGTTTCTGCAGAAGGAGCTGCACCCAGACTGGGGTCCCTGTTATTGTCCCCCGCTACCAAATCCACGACAGCATCGCGAAGGATGGAGTGATCGTCTTCCCCAACAGATCCCGAGTCCGGGGGGCTCTCCGATGAATGCGTTAGCCCATAGCGACGGGGAGTTCCGAAACTAGTCCCCAGGGGGGTCTTTCAGCGCGTAACCAAACTCCAAACGGTGACTTGAAATCATCAACGGGAGCTCCATTGGATAATGCACACGTACTGGTTTTATGATCAAAACAACCGCATAAGAGACAATATGATGGTAGTCTTTCATATTGTAACAAGGTCCACAATGATTCACCCCATCCGAAGGTGGCAAGTGCACCTGCAACCCTCGACGAAGAGGAACAGTGATATCCAAAGCCACACGGATGCGGAGAAAATCCCCTAAGCAGTCGCCGTGCCTATCACAGTTGACCTTCAAAACTTTTCCCAGTGAACTTCCCAATTCTTCCCCCATGGTTTTTGTCATGAAGAGGATGGGGAGGCCATGGATCCGAACCCAGAATTCCTGCGTAAGGAGGGGGACCGACGCCGGGATGGCAGAACGATGAACCTTGGCCAAGACCAGCAAGTCTCTTCCAAATGTCCAAGGGCCACCATCCAAAATACGCTGCAGAGCAGCTTCATTGGTGAAAGCAAAAAGAAAACGTTCATTGCGAATACTAACGATCTCAACTATGGCCTTCGGGTGCCACAAACCTTTCATAACACTAATGAAAGCACCTTTGTTAACTGGTTTGGATGATAAAACCTTTCCCACCAGAAAACTTTTAGTACATCGGCTTCGTTCAGTAGCAGCATCGCTGACAAAAACTGCAACTTTTTCCTTCTCGGATAAGGTAATGCTCGCTGTGAACATACTGATAACCTCCTCCATTACTTCGTAGAAAGAAAACCCCAGCATGCAGACGGAGAGCACAAGGATTAAACAAGTCCGCAGACTTGTTACTGGTTACTCAAGCAGGAGAGCTCCTTGAGACTATTAAACTTAACTATATTTAATATTTAAAAATCTTCCCCTAGGCCTAGTAATAGATCCGCCCTTGGTGGGGAGTGTCAGTGGGAACCACTCTGACTGCGCCTCCTTCTCTAACTCCATAGGACCCACATGCTGGTGGGACCCGGCCCCGCACTCTCCTCTCCTTGCTCATGGAATGCTGCTCCAGGGACCCACATGGTGGTGGTGGTGTGGTATCACCAAAGTCTTCAGCGTTTCGGGGTCTACATGGTCTTTTTCACCATTTTTTAAAAATTTATTATTAATAAATAAATATTATTAGTAGTGGACCCTACCACCAACCCTATTTTATTGATCATCATTAGATTTAATTGTGTTTAATTTTCTTTGCTAGGGTACTAGTGTGGTCTTTGGATGAGTGCATTTTGTGTATCCGTAGGTTTGGGATACTTGACTTGTGATCATTAATGAATGAATTATTATTACATTAATACAACCCGCTTACCTTTTTTTCTTCAAGCAAATACCAAATTTATTAAGTAGGGGGTAATTCTTGTTAAACACACAAGTTACATTGATTGTCAAACCTTTAAAAAAAGAAAATTTTAGCAATGTCCTCGACATATAGATATTGTTCCACTTTGCCCTCTGAACTTTCAATTTGGTTTTGAGCTCCCTTAATTTTTCAAAAACTGTCAATGTGACCTCTTCTGTCAAGTTTGTTAATTAATTCCTTCTTCAAATTCAGGAGTGTTTCTATTCAAGTTATGGGCACCGGTTTGATCACTCGATATAGTTAAAACTCAAAATTTAAACTCCATTACGACATCAAATATCATTAACAAGAAACTCAGTCAGAAAAATGGATCGATATTAGCAAAAAGATCATGAGAACTAGCTGCAAGTCAATGTAAACGTACTACCCAATACATAATCTCCTCTCTTTATACTAGAACATGATACACAAAAAGATAGGTTTCTATTCAGACAAGGTTCATGAAGAAATTTCTTTTATGCCTATTGAGCAACCATCCATATATCGTATATCATCTTTCTTTTCATAGTCCAATCCTGCAAGAATACATAAATTCAAACATTCATGGATTTAACATTTAATCCATATCATAGAAAACCATATACCATTAATCCATCTCACTAAATTCAATAAAATAAGCATAACTAATCAATCAACAAACTTTACAAAACAAAGCCAGAAGAAGGAAAAAAAAATAAGGACTCGGGATTCACGTTAGTTGGGTAAGGGTTTTTGGTTTTCCTTTTTCAATTAGTAGTAAATTGGGTTTTTGTTTTTAGAATGATGTGTCAACTTTCAAGTTTCTTAGATTAAATTTTAATGAGGTGGCGTGTGAATGATAAGAGTCAAGTAAATCATTGCGTAGAGAATCAAAATAGAGGATTTGGACTGATCCCTTGGGTTGTTTTTACATCAAACAGAGGGGGCCTACAAGGTGTAAGGTTGGGGCATGCCATTTTTGGGATATTTGTGGAGAAGGGCAAGTCACAAGTGAAACACTGCGCGTGCAAACAAATAATTTTTTTAATTATAAATCATAAAAAATAAAAAAAACAAATTAATTATAAAATAATAATTGTTGCGATCTAGTGTAGGAAAAAAACTTTCCTGCACCTGGGATAGGACTACAGTCCTATCCCCCTCCAATAGCTGCCCGCCATGTGTCCAAATCTGTCAGAAAATGAACAAGTGGCGGGCTGCGATTGGAGGGGGATAGGACTGTAGTCCTATCCCCGGTACAGGAAAGTTTTTCTCCTAGTGTAGTGTAGTGTGGTGTGATAGAGTGACGTGACATTGAATGGTGGATGAGGTTGTTCTCGACAAACACTTTGTTGATGTTAAATAAATAAATCATTCATTTACCCTCCGTTTGGATGCGGGAAAATAACTCGGAATTTAGCTAAAAGTCGGGAATTTAAGAGAAGAAATTGACAATTCCCTTGTTTGGCAACTTAAGCGCGGAATTTATTAAATGACGCGCGGAAAAAATCATGGAAATTGAGGCATCAAATTCCCGAGTTTAATTTCCACCAAAATAGACGTCATTTCACAATTTCCTTAGTGCGGGAATTCATATTTTTCATGGAGCCAAAACTTAAATAAATAAAAAAACGCCAAACTTTTCATAAAAAAAAAGTCATTAATCACTCTGTAGTTGTTTGCTAGCTTTATCACTTTGTGTTATCGCCTTGCTCTGTAGTTGTTAGCTTCATCTAAAACAAGTCATTAATACCCTCATAATCTTAATAGTTTATTCCTGTACTTTTGTCTGCAACTTTTTAATCGAAGCCCTTTTAATTTCTCTGGTCATTGGTCTTTTGGCAAGTGAAAAAGAAGTATCAGGGTCTTGATTGCTTCTAGTTCTAATTCCATAGGTACCAGAGAAGTGTCTGCACATGAAAATATTGAATTAAAGCTTATTGATGATATTAATTCAGCAATACCTTGTGTATCAAATTCTACTGATGAAGTTATGACTCCTACACTGATGAAGTTGATTATGTTGATTTGGATGGTGATACACAAGATTTAGAAGATATTCATGTTATTGATGATATTTCACCAACATCAACAAATGGTCAAAAAAGAAGAAATCGTGCATCAAATTCTTCTGATATTCTTCCTACAAAGAAAAGAGCTGCTATCAAAGATGTTATTGCTGATTCGATTGCTAGAATGGCTTTATCATTTGAAGAGTTTATCCGTGCTGATACTAAGAACCTTGATCCAGCAGAGGTATATGCTGAAGTACAAGCAGTACCAGGTCTTAGTGAAAATGAACAACTCAAAGCATGTGCTTGGCTGATAGAAAATGACAAACAATTTCAGATGCTGAAGGCACTCCCAATTGAGAAAAAAAGAAGAGTATGTTGCTGATGTTTATTGCACGTGGGGAGTGATTTGGTTTGCTAATATGCTCTGTTTGTTTAAGTTGAGTTATTTAGTTCATCAAATGATACATTATTTTATACTTCGAGGAATACCTTCTATGTCGGTTATCAGTTTTTTTTTTGTTTCGAAATATTTAATTTCAGTCATGTATAATTTACATGCGATATCCAAACATTGAAATTTTCAATTTCTGTCATTTACAAAATCCGACGTACATAAATCCAAACACTGAAATCTTCAATTGCCAGAAATTGAAATGACGAAAAACTAAATTCTGTCATTTTTGAATTCTTGAATGGGAGCCCTTCCGTTTGTGGTGGTCATCCACATTTCATAGATTTATAACACTCATTTTTGGATGTCTATTATAAAATGACATTGTTGCCTCATTAAAAATTTTGCTCAGAATTTAGCTAAAAGTCGGATATTTAAGAGGAGAAATTAACAATTCTCTTATTTGGCAATAAGTGTGGAATTTATTAAATGATACGTGGAAAAAATCGTGGAAATTGAGGTATCAAATTCACGAGTTTAACTTTCATAAAAATAGGCGTCATTTCACAATTTTCATAGTTTCATTTACAAAATTATGTAATTTACAAAATTCGACATACATAAATCCAAACATTGAAATTTTCAATTGCTAGAAATTGAAATGACGGAAATCTAAATTCCGTTATTTTAGAATTCTATGTAATTTTTAATTCATTCATCCAAATAGAGGGTAAAGGAAGAGAATGCTGTAAATGCCAAGTTGGGCTGTAAACGAGAAACACTTTGTTGTTTGGACTCTTCATGGCCTAGGAAGGTTCAGTCCAAAACTGCTTCCTGTTTGTGTTTCTGTTCGTTTCGCCTTCGGCCCGTTTCTCAACGGAGAAATAAAAGAAAAAGAAAAAGAGAGTGCAAATGTATTATTCATGTATGTATGTACACATTAATGTGTTGTTGATATAATATTTTATTTTTGCTTCAGCTGCTCTCGGATTTCTCTGGATGATGCTTTCAGCATCCAAAACATATTCAATTCGTAAGGATTGTTTGTCATGTTTCTGTCGAAAGTATGGGACGAAGATAAATATAAACAAAGACATACACCGATTAAGAACAAGATAGGTACCAATGGAGGGAGGGGCCAATAGCTGAGCTACGAATTGAATCCCAGAAAAAGGAGCCTGACATTGTCCTATCGACACGCACAATTCAACGTGGCCATGCAAGTTCACACGTGCACACACTATATATACGTGTCAAGCCGCCACGCACGGCCTTTGCAAATGATCAAAGTACAAATTTCGTACCTCCAAATTGTTTGTGATCTTCAGTAACTGACGACCAAGAAAGAAACCACCAAGATATATTCAAAGAAGATAAAAAAATGATGAATTTTGTGGCAGTCTTCCTGGTTGTGAGCTCGCTGGCCAGCGCTGGAATGTGGTCTCCGAGCCCACAAAATGAAAATCAGAACCAGCAGAAGAAGCAAGGAGATCATCAGAGGGAGGTAACTTATCAAGTTTACACACAAAGCACCCGCATAGGTAAACTTATCAAGTTTCAAACCAGCCATTCTAGCCAAGAGGTTGGGATGGGTTTGTGTAGTAGGTTCCTCAACCTCACTTGGAGATGTTGTTTTTGGTACTGTTGCAAATGTAGCTGCAAAAAGTACTGTTGCAGTTGCTGAGTCGTTTTGGTGGGTGATATTTTCATGAATTGGTTAATTAAATGGATCCTCAACAAACTTTTTCTTGTCGAAATTCTTCCTAGATTTTGATTGCTTTATGAATTGGGTGCTGATTTGGTTATTATGTGTTTCTTGTCAAACAAATAACCATTTTCAAGCATCAATTTTTTTTTTTTGGCCAAAGTTAGGATGGGGATTTCTTACACACATACTACAAAGTCATGGGTGTTCAAACATGACACCGCTAATTTGCAAGTTAATGTAATTTTTTATTGAGCTAGATCCCTTTGGCATATTGAAGTATAATTAATTCATAACAAGCTACCAAATTAATAAATACATAAATATACGGATTGTTATAAAACTAAAGAGATTGTGGAGAGAGTATAGAGAAATTAAGTTGTAATAGAAATCTGATATTTTGTTGAATCTTTGTTCTATATATTACAATGAGGGGAGGAAATCCACTTATAAGCAAAGTCTCTTGGCTTCCCGTGGATGCGTAATCATGCCTTCCACTTCACTTTCATCATGATATTCTTCATTATTTTCAAATATATGGACTCCACTCAAAACTTTACAACACAGATTAAATAATAAAGCTAATTTTGAAACACTAAAAATTCCAACAACCGATGATTCTTGGTGATACTCTAGAATATTTGATTTGAATAATAAACCACCAAATGAATAAAAGCATAAATTTAAGATTAAATAATAAAGCTAATTTTGAACCACTAAAATTCCAACATGCCCAAAGAATATCTTATTCCAAGAAATAAATAAAACCATTTCCCCTTTTTCTTATGTTTATGATTATATGTCCCAATCTCAGGGTAAAGATATCCCCAACATAAAAACGAAATGAAAACAAGAAAAACAAAAGCAAAAAAGAAGAAGAAAACCAAGAAAGATATCCCCTTTTTCTTATGATTCTGATTATGATTATACGTCCCCTTTTTGCGATTGTCGTTTTGGTGTACAGCCTGTGCCATCGTGCTTCACCTAATTTTCTCAGAGTTGAATTTCCGTTCCATCCACTTTGCGTGAAGAGTATTTCAAAACCTCACCAGAGAAGAGAAGCCAAACACAAATCAACCAAAAGCCATGGAAGAAGACACAATAGTCCTCTACGCAGCTCCAGGAATGGGGCACATAATCTCCATGGTTGAGCTAGGCAAGCTCATTCTCAATCGCTACCCCGAAAAATTCTCCATCACTATTCTCTACACCTGCGGCAGCGTTGTGGATACTCCAAGCATCCCCGCCTACATCCACTGCATCTCCCAAGCCCATCCTTCCATCTCCTTCCACCAATTCCCTCGAGTTCAAAATGAAAATAAATCATTAATTGGCTGCAGCGGCGCTGCCATAATGTTCGATTTCATCCGCCGGAATGATCCTCATGTCCGCCTTGCCCTCCAAGAGATCTCCAAATCTTCAGCGATTCGCGCTTTTATCATCGACCTCTTCTGCTCCTCAGCGCTGCCAATGGCGAAGGAACTCGGCATTCCCACCTACTACTTTTACACCTCTGGCGCTGCAGCTCTTGCGGCTTTTCTGTATTTCCCTTACATCGGGGAACAAAGCACCAAGAGCTTCAAGGATCTAACCGAGACTGTTTTCGAGTTTCCCGGGTTCAAGTCTCCTATCAAGGCCCCCCACATGCCTGAGCCAATGCTTGACCGAGACGACCCTTCGTATTGGGACATGCTCTACTTTTGCTCACACCTTCCCAAATCTAATGGGATCATAGCCAACACGTTCGAAGAGCTGGAGCCTCCTGCAGTCCTCAAAGCCATTGCTGGAGGTCTTTGTGTTCCTGATGCTCCCACTCCTCCCGTCTTCTGTATTGGGCCGTTGATTGATGAAGAAAAACAATCTGGTGATGCCGCTGAGGCGGAAGTTTGTTTGTCATGGCTTGATAAACAGCCAAGTCGAAGCGTGGTGTTCCTCTGTTTTGGAAGCAGGGGATCATTCTCAGGGGCTCAATTGAAGGAGATGGCAGATGGGTTGGAGAAGAGTGGGCAGAGGTTTTTGTGGGTGGTGAAGAAGCCTCCTCTTGATGAGAAAACCAAGCAGGTCTATGGAGTTGATGACTTTGATTTGGAGGGTTTGTTGCCAGAAGGGTTCTTGGAGAGGACCAGAGATAGGGGCTTGGTGGTGAAGTCATGGGCTCCGCAGGTGGCAGTGTTGAAGAAGGAATCGGTGGGCGGGTTTGTGACGCATTGTGGCTGGAACTCGGTGCTTGAAGCGGTGATCGCCGGCGTGCCGATGGTGGCGTGGCCGCTCTATGCAGAGCAGCACATGAATATGAGTGTTTTGGTGAAGGAAACGGAGTTGGCGATTGCTGTGGAGCAGAGAGAGGAAGATGGGTTTGTATTTGGGGATGAACTGGAGAGAAGGGTTAGGGAGCTGATGGAGTCGGAAAAAGGGAGAGAGCTTAAAGAAAGGAGCAGGAAAATGGGAGAGATGGCTTTGGCTGCTTGGGGTGAGTCTGGTTCGTCCACTAGAAACTTGGTGAACTTTGTTAATAGCATTACATAAGTTCCGGCTAGGAGGCCTTTGAACATGGTGGATCCTAGTGCTGCTGTGTCTTTCTTTTTCCCCTCCTAGTTTGTCTTTGTATTGCATTTTAGTTTGTCTTTTTCCGAACCGTCATCTTCTTGTATGTAAAATATCAATGAAATTGGAGATCGGTTAGTTATCCAAATGCATCGAACAAATCGACGAAATTGATTACGAGTAAGATTTTCATTATGAAATATGCATTTTTTTTTAATAGATATCAACTATGCATTTGAATTGTTAACCACGTGATTATTGTTGGAGTTATCAAATGCATCATTTGTTATGTGTGCTTGTTCCTATAATAATTTTTTTTAACACCTTAATATGATTTGAACTTGTTATGCACCTAACAAGACACTATTTTGCAAGAAAATTGATAACTTGTACCATGCTTTGCAAGGAGCTCTCGATCCCATCCAAGATTTGGTTGTGCCAACAAAATGTATGAAAAATATACTAAATAAGTAGTCAATATAAGGGATCACGAGCCTTTTATATTTAGCCTTGGTATGCACTATTTACATAAATACATTTAGAACATACCCTTTTTTGGCCTTATTTTTTTGCTATTGGTTTTGTCCTTCTTCATCATTCTTCATCCTTTTGAGGGCTCTTTTCATATTTGAGACTTGGAAAAAATAAGTGATAGTTTAAATTAAACTACAAAGGGGATGAGAGTTTCTGCAGAGTTTCTGAATTCTTGCCTTATCAACACAGCTTAAAACAAGGTCCACTCCACTGCCTTCTTCATTTGGGCGGAATGATTTATATATTACAACTATTGTCATTGTCAAATAACATTTGAGTCTGGTTGTGGACAACTTGTAACATGATAATTCTCCATCTTCTCGTCATTGTAAATGCAGCAGGCTGGCTTGGCTTATGTGCTTGTCGATTTCGGGATCAAAGTTAGGAATCAGAGGGGAAGAAGGAATGGGATGATTCCTGATTCGGATAAACCATAAACTAAAAACTTAAAAAAGGAAGAAAGAAAGTTGTCCCACATTGATCAATTGCTCTCCGAGTAAGCTCCTTACATGTGCGTCTACCACAGTAGTTTTCAAGAAACTGGATCCTAAACCCAGATAATGTTGGCCTATAGTGAGAAATAAAAAACACTCTCTAACGTGTTTAAATTTTGGGAAATAAAATATGACTTGTCTTGTGTTCAGTGATTAGATCTAGTGGCGCAAATTAACCGAAATGAGAGTAAATGCACGGAGCTTATATGCAGAGGCTCGGGATTCTTCAATATTCTAACTCATTGTTTTATTTTTAGGAGCCTCTATTTAGTATCCACGTATTTATCCGCATTTCACTTCATCTTAGTCGTTGTAATAATCAAACGACTTATAACATGATATCTCAAACACCATAAAATTAGTTTAGTTTTAACAGTCCAATTTTACCCTTCTAATAAAATTAAGAAAAAAACAAGAAACCAAACCCGGTCCTGGCGGAAGAAGGGAGGATCTTTGGGACCTCGGGAAGGTTTTGTGTAGGTTCCAAGAGGTTGGGATGGGTTTGTGTATGCTCCTCAACCTCACTTGGAGATGATGTTTTTGGTACTGTGGCAAATGTAGCTGCAAAAAGTACTGTTGCAATTGCCGAGTCGTTTTGGTGGGTGATTTGGGGTTTTGATATTTTCATGAATTGGTTAATTAAATGGATCCTCAACAAACTTTTTCTTGTCAAATTTCTTCCTATATTTTGATTGCTTTATGAATTGGGTGCTGATTTGGTTATTATGTGTTTCTTGTCAAATAAATAACCATATTCAAGTATCATTTTTTTTTTTTTTTGCCAAAGTTAGAATGAGGAATTTCTCACGCACACAAAAACACTACAAATGTGTCATGGGTGTTTGAACATGACACCACTAATTTGCAAGTTAAGGTAATTTTCTACTAAGCTAGATCCCGTTGGCATATTGAAGCATAATTAATTTATAACAAATTACCAAATTAATAAAAACATAAATATACGGATTAAATAATATAGTTAATTTTGTTGTTAGAATAATATGATAATTTTGAAACACTAAAAATTCCAATAACCGATGATTCTTGGTGATATTCTAGAATATTTTATTTGAATAATAAACCACCAAATGAATAAAAGCATAAATTTAAGATTAAATAATAAAGATAATTTTCCAACATGCCCAAAAGAATATCTTATCCCAATCTCAGTGTAAAGATATCCCCAACATGGCAACATAAATCGAAATGAAAACAAGAAAAACGAAAGCAAAAGGGAAGAAGAAATCCTTGTATTATTATTGATGGTTAGAATCAGCCAATCACTGTCAACGTCACATTTGCGATCGTCGTTTGATTGTACAGCCTGAGCCTGTGCCCTCGTGCTTCACCTAACTTTTCTCAGAGTTAAATTTCCGTTCCATCTACTCTGCGTGAAGAGAATTTCAAAACCTCACCAGAGAAGAGAAGCCAAACACAAATCAACCAAAAGCCATGGAAGAAGACACAATAGTCCTCTACGCAGCTCCAGGAATATGGCACATAATCTCCATGGTTGAGCTAGGCAAGCTCATTCTCAATCGCTACCCCGAAAAATTCTCCATCACTATTCTCTACACCTGCGGCAGCGTTGTGGATACTCCAAGCATCCCCGCCCGCATCTCCCGAGCCCATCCTTCCATCTCCTTCCGCCAATTCCCTCGCGTTCAAAATGAAAATACATCATTAATTGGCCGCAGCGGCTTTGCCATAATGTTCGATTTCATCCGCCGGAATGATCCTCATGTCCGCCTCGCCCTCCAAGAGATCTCCAAATCTTCAGCTATTCGCGCTTTTATCATCGACTCCTTTTGCTCCTCTGCGCTGCCAATGGCGAAGGAACTCGACATTCCCACCTACTACTTTTACACCTCTGGCGCTGCAGCTCTTGTGACTTTTCTGTATTTCCCGAAAATCGGGAAACAAACCACCAAGAGCTTCAAGGATCTAACCGAGACTGTTTTCGAGTTTCCCGGGTTCAAGTCTCCTATCAAGGCCTCCCACATGCCTGAGCCAGTGCTTGACCGAGATGACCCTGCGTATTGGGACATTCTCTACTTTTGCTAACACTTTCCCAAATCTAATGGGATCATAGTCAACACGTTCGAAGAGCTGGAGCCTCCTGCAGTCCTCAAAGCCATTGCTGGAGGTCTTTGTGTTCCTGATGCTCCCACTCCTCCCGTCTTCTACATTGGGCTGTTGACTGCTGAAGAAAAACAATCTGGTGATGCCGCTGAGGCTGAAGTTTGTTTGTCATGGCTTGATAAACAGCCAAGTCGAAGCTTGGTGTTTCTTTGTTTTGGAAGCAGGGGATCATTCTCAGGAGCTCAATTGAAGGAGATGGCAGATGGGTTGGAGAAGAGTGGGCAGAGGTTTTTGTGGGTGGTGAAGAAGCCTCCCCTTGATGAGAAAACCAAGCAGGTCCATGGAGTTGATGACTTTGATTTGGAGGGTTTGTTGCCAGAAGGGTTCTTGGAGAGGACCAAAGATAGGGGCTTGGTGGTGAAGTCATGGGCTCCGCAGGTGGCAGTGTTTGTTAAAAGTAAGGGCCTGTCCAATATAGATCCCTACATTTTATATTTCCTAGACATATACCTATCACTCTATAAATCTATGTGTAAAACCCAATTTCAAATTTAAATGACCAGTAGGATATAAGAGGTCATAGTATTCCTATGTTTTTACATCGTTGCCACAAGACTTCATATTTTATTTATAATTTATTTCAAGCATTTCATTAACTGCCATAATTGTAATTAATACTCCCTATTAATAGCAGATCGATCACCCCATTTCTTTTGGTTGTCATTCCCTCTCACATCGGCACCTTAAATTGCAAACCAAAAATAAAAATGTAAATTACATATCCAATAATGTACCTATGAAAAATATAAATATAAATATATACGTATAAATATATAAATATATTATTTAAATAAAATATAGGTATATTATTTACCAAAACAATTTATAAAAAAAACTAAGTCAGTTACTTTGTAATTGAAATTTCCGTACATTTTTCATAAATTAAAAATAGGTACACAATAATTTATAGAAAATATAGGTACATTATTTACTCATAGGTAAATTATTTTACAATATACCTATAAATGTGTATAGGTACATTATTTAGAGAGGGAAAATAGGTTCATTTTATAAAAAATAGGTACATTGTTTTACTAGGTACATTATTAGAGAAAAAAATAGGTACATTATTTGGAGAGAGAAAATAGGTTCATTTAAAAAAAATTGTTTTTCATAAAACAAACAATAAAAAGATGATCAAATTATTTTTCATAAAACAAATAATAGGTACTTTATTTAGAGAAAAAAGGGTACATTATTTAAAGAAAAAAAATAGGTACATTATTTAGAGAAAAAATAGGTTCATTTAAAAAAATGTTTTTCATAAAACAAACAATAAATAGATTATCAAATTATTTTTCAACATAATTAGAATGTACACTATTATTCATAAAACTATAATAAAATAGATTACTAGTAGTATAATTCATAAAAGGAAAACAACATAATTTTTTATTATTAAATAAACCAAAACGTTAATCACATGTAGATTACTAATACGTTAATGTTGAATTTAATATTTAATTTCAAATAAGTTTCTAAATTAATTCCTACATCCATTACAACCATTTGACGATCTTTCCAAATTCAACGTGTGTCATTAGTTACACTCCCACATAACATGTTAACTTGTAAATATGGGTAGTTTTGGAATCCGAAAAATATAATAAATCAGATTTTAAGTTAGATTAGGTAACTTGCTTACTTGGATCCTAGTCATGGGTTTTATTTGAAAATTTTGGGTATTTTAAATAGAAAAATAAAGGAAAGGGTTGTAAGTGATTAAAAATGAATTTAATGGGTCTAAGCTCAATTTACTATAAAAGTAATGCATATTAGTTGTATCTTTTCCTACAGGTTTCTTATGAAGAGTTGTATCTCTTGACTATATGAGAAGTTGTATCTTTCAGATATCAAAAGTTGTATCTGTATCTCTTGGAATTAATTCAAGAGTTGTGTCTTATCATGTAAAGGTGTAAATGTAATTATAAATAGCCAATGTTATAGGCTGCTGTTGTATCGAAGAAGTTAATAAAAATCAGTTTGAATAATTCTCTATTTTACAAACACTCTCTGCCTTACTTTATATTTTCATCCTTTTCTTCAGTTTTGTGATCATTCCCCCAACAGTGTTGAAGAAGGAATCGGTGGGTGGGTTTGTGACGCATTGTGGCTGAAACTCGGTGCTTGAAGTCGTGACCGCCGGCGTGTCGATGGTGGCGTGGCCGCTCTATGCAGAGCAGCACATAAATAGGAGTGTTTTGGTGAAGGAAATGGAGATGGCGATTGCTGTGGAGCAAAGAGAGGAAGATGGGTTTGTATTTGGGGATGAATTGGAGAGAAAGGTTAGGGAGCTGATGGAGTCGGAAAAAGGGAGAGAGCTTAGAGAAAGGAGCAGGAAAATGGGAGAGATGGCTTTGGCTGCTTGGGGTGAGTCTGGTTCGTCCACTAGAAACTTGGGCAACTTTATTAAAAGCATTACATAAGTTCCGGATTGCATAAGTAAATTACCAAGGGTGCACCTTCTCGTGGTTAACAAATTTTCACTATATATCATAATCCGAATCGTCATTTTCTTGTACGTAAAATATCAATGAAATTGGAGATTGTTTAGTTATCCAAATGCATCGAACAAATCGACGAAATTAATTACGATTAAGATTTTCATTATGAACTACGCATTTTTTTTTATAGATATCAACTATACATTTTAATTGTTAACCATATGAGTATTGTTGGAGTTATCAAATGCATCATTTGTTATGTGTGCTTGTTCCTATAATAATTTTTTTTAACACCTTAATATGATTTGAACATGTTATGCAACTGACAAGACACTATTTTGCAAGAAAATTGATCATTTGTACCATGCTTTGCAAGGAGCTCTCGATCCCATCCAAGATTTGGATGTGCCAACAAAATGTATGAAAAATATACTAAATAAGTAGTCAATATAAGGGATCACGAGCCTTTATATTTAGCCTTGGTATGCATTATTTACTTAAATACATTTAGAACATACCTTTTTTGGCCTTATTTTTTTGTTATTGGATTTGTCCTTCTTCATCCTTTTGAGGGCTCTTCATATTTGAGGCTTGAAAAAAATAAGTGATAGTTTAAATTAAACTACAAAGGGGATGAGAGTTTCTGAATTCTTGACATCCTACCTGATTGACTGCCATTCTTGCTTCATAGTTGTCAACACAGCTTAACACAAGGTCCACTCCATTGCCTTCTTTATTTGGGCGGAATTATTTATCTATTACAACTATTGTCATTGTCAAGTAACATTTGAGTCTGGTTGTGGACAACTTGTACAATGATCATTCTCCATTTTCTCATCATTGTAAATCCAGCAGGCTGGCTTGGCTCATGTGCTCGTCGATTTCAGGATCAAAGTTAGGAATCAGAGGGGAAGAAGGAATGGGATGATTCCTGATTCGGATAAACTAAAAACTTAAAAAAGGAAGAAAGAAAGTTGTCCCACATTGATTAATTGCGCTCCAAGTAAGCTCCTTATAATTGTGCGTCTACCACATTAGTTTTCATGAAACTGGATCCTAAACCCAGATAATGTTGGCCTATAGTGAGAAAAGTGACGGATATCACCACGACCCATGTTCTAAATAAGGACAGACTTCCAGCCGAGCCCGAACGTCTTTTTAAGTTTGAGGTGGGGGCTTATCCATCGAATTTTTTTTAATGGGGTTTTGGGTTTTATCTTTTATGCATCGAATTTTTCCGTCCCCTCTATCCCCTTCACTGTGGGGCTTATCCATCGAATTTTCCGTCCCTTTTATCCATTCCCAACATTTTGGTTTTTCGGTTTGAATTTTTCATTCCCTTCTATTATTTTCCCTTCATTGTGGGGCTTCCCCCTTCTATCCTTTAATGTGGGTTGTTTTCACCATCGAATTTTTCCGTTTCCGTCCCTTCTAACCTTTTCCATCCCCTGTGTAACGGGATGAGCGTGCGACGCGGCGCGGTGGAAGCAAAACACAAATTTCGCTCGCACAAGCACACCCGTGCGGCCCAGGATCCCTTCGGATCCCAGTCAGCCTTCTCCCACTTCATGATATTCCTGACTCTCACAACTCCGCGAGAGGTTCACCATCATGTGTCGTCTCCCATAGGCGCCAAGCCCCATAGCTAGACAACGAGTCACACTTCCTTGTGACAACACAATCACTCCGCATCCGGCAACGAACCCTCGATGTCCATACATCAAGCGTTGCATAAAACACGTCAACTGCATAGACCACGTCGCATGCCAAACTCGTGGCTCGCTCATGTCTTTGTAAAGACATCGCGATCCAACACACCATCAGTTTACCCACACTTCTGTCACACTCGCAGGTCGCCCAAGCCTTGGCGACAGATGTATTCCGAATGTCTCACATAACCATCTATGCATTGCATGGGGTCGCAACCCATGCGTACCGGCATCCGAATATATTCCTTCCATCTTAGACAAGGCCGAACCCCAATCCAAGTCCATTGAGTATTGCCAAGTGTCTCGCTAGCCGACGGCATAGCGAATGCCATACGTTGACCTCACTCTTTACAACGATGCGCAATACGAACAGCCCCGCGTGTTCGTACTGTCCTCGGGAATTCCTTTCCCTCGAAGACACAGATTATCCTTCAACAATCTTATGCCCGCCCTTATGACTACCTCCAATGTCATAAGGATGCTCGCTTAGTGCCACAAGGGTGTAAGCACCAGGGGTGGTGGAGAGCATGACACCATGTCACCCCCTATATAGCATTTTATGCATTTAGCCTTCTGCCAGGAGGGAACATCACCTATGCACGAGGAGTCATAATTGGGCATAACTAATTCATACGAACTCCGAATGGCGAACCGTCAGTTGCGTTGCGTGTATCTCGACATCAGGAACGTCCCAGTATTTTTACCTTCCTCAGATTCCTCTCGTAACCTTCGAAAATACCCAAAATACCCTTCAACCATGCAACCCGGCCAACACAAACCATTCTAGCTCTTAAGCTCTCACCCTTCCACACTTAGACTACCTCATAAGCGCATGGATGTCCCAATGGAGTCACGATAGCACACGCTTAAGTGCGATCCGTGACATTCTCCCCCACTGATAGTGTCGACGTCCTCGTCGACGTGCCCACTGCACTACCGCATAACAACACCATATAGGAATATCCTCTTCTCTTCGCTCCAGGGACCACAAAACACCATTGTCTTAACCCATTTCAACTTATTTTCAAAGTTCCTCATCCTTCCCTCTTTGCGCCGAGACTTCCGTCTCTTGTCGCACTCAACCATTGAGCAAACACATAGCTCGCTGGTCAGTACTTCCACATTTTCTCCATTAAGGAGATGCACCCCGCCTGGGTGTGACTCGTAAGCCAACCGTGTATCCTCCACGGCCCCTCCATTCTCTTGCGCCTCTGCGCTGCCATACCTCATGGCATTCATGGTTCTCCCCCTTATCTCGTCGACACACCCTCCATGTGTCTCCAAAGCAAAGTTCCACAACACTTAGGCCATCACAATTCACCAAGGTTAGATATCATCCCTACTACGAGTAGAACCACCTATCTACCAAAGCCCAAACTCGGACTCGGCAGCACCACTTCCATAGCATCCCCACGGGAACAAGTAAGATGTCAACACCCAAGTTACTCCAACTTTGTCTGCCATCAAGTGCGGACGTACTCCATGTCCTTAGAAACCATGCCCACGATTAAGACTCCGGGATCCCCTCTTTATGGAACATTCCATCGTTCCGAATATCAGTAGCAACCTTATGTCAAATATTGTGCCTAACCCACCCTTCTTCACAATTGCAAGAGCAACCACTTAAGTGACTCCTTCATTAAAGCCTAGCCCGTCAGCGACTTACTCCCTCAATGGAGCCTAGCCCGTCAGCGACTTACTCTCTTTGAAGACTGCACCATTTCGGCCATGAAACCCCCACAACTCTTCCCCGAACAAAGGTCTTGCACCATCCATGCAACACTCGTCACCCACTGAATTCAACCCAACTGTTAACCGTTACCACACCTCAATGGCATTCGTGGGTCTCCCCCACTTATCTCATCGACGCACCCTCACGCCAACGTACCTCCGAAGCTCAGCTCCATAACACTTAGGCATTCACAATTCACCAAGGTAAGACATCATCCCTACTACGAGTAGAACCACCCAACAACGCCCAGACTTGGACTCGGTAGAACCTACTTTCGTAGCATCCACAAGGGAACAAGTACGACATCCTCCCCTAGGTTACTCCAACCTTTGCTTGCCCTTAAGTGCGGACATCCTATGTCTTTAGCTACCATCCTTGCAAGAAAGACTCTGGGATCCACCTTTGGAACACCCCAGCATTCCCAATATTAGTTAGCAACCTTGTGTCAAACATTCTGCATCACCCACACGTTCTCCACAATTGCAAGAGCAACCACTTGAGTGACTCCTTCATTAAATGGTATCAGAGCTGGACCCTGACCAAAAATGGTCGTGACACTTGGCATTGTAAAGTGTTATGTAATCACTTGTTTTCCACCTTTCCTTCCTTTTATCTGGACCCAAGTTGTTTTGGGCACTAATGAGTATTACTAGACATTTATATTTTTAAGTCCTTTTTCTTTTTTTCTTTAAAAAAAAAATACAAAAGATAGTCTATTTTAATTTCATCTAAATTACGGGAACGGAGATTCTAACCAACTTGACTAAGCCCATATCTGCGTCATTTCTTTTTTTTTAATATAAAAAGTATAAGGATATGTGAGTGGTTGATATATTGATTCTTTATGTTTATTTACAAGGAATATGAGAAGTCATTAATTGGGAAACATAAGAATTTGGAAATAAGGAATGGAAATTGAAATTGGAATCGGAAACTCTCTCAAGTGCTTTACCTAGACATACTTGAATTTTAACAAAAATTCCAGCATTCTCCTAACATAAACACTTCTCACAAAAGTACTACTGAGAATTGATCCCAAAAAAACCGGTACCTTTATGAGAATAAGTGTTTCCTACACAAATAGTCCTAAACGGGTACTCAATTCGGACCAAAAAACGGGGTCCTCAATCATATTATCACCCACCAAACCCCTCCTTTCTTATTCTTCGATCTTTCACACTCGTACAGTTCAACACTTCCAGTTCGACAATTCCCACCCAAGACCAATTGTAGAGCCTTGCTTTGCTGATTTGCTTCCAAATTGTCAAAAGGTATTTCTTGTTTCTTTTTTGTTCTAAATTTCCACAAATTTGATAATTTATAAATTTTACTCTGAACATAGCGATATGAATCGAAGACAATTTTTTGTTGTTGCTGTTTTAACCGAATCTTAACTGCTGTTCAAACATAATGGTTTGAAATAAAATAAATGTGAGAGAGGGAGATTCAGTTAGTGGGCTTGCTTGACAAGCTTTCAATGGAGTTATTGGGTTACCAATTTCATGGTCTGAGAGAGAGAGAGAGAGAGAGAACAAACGGAATTTTGTGCTCGTAGGGCAGGAGAAAGGGTGAGTCAAAGAGAAAAGATTAATTTTTTATAAGAATTTTCACTTACTAAATATGATCAGATCCGCATTTCGATTTGAATATTTTGTTATGCTGTTTGAACATAAATTTTATTTTTATTTCGGTTTCAGATGACAATGCTGGCTAGGATTCTATCAAAATTTGGATTATAATTAGATTTGATCATACTCGCATTTTACCAATTCGAAAAACGTCAATCTTGGATAAAACTTGCAAGTTATAAGTACCCTTCCTTGCTGTGGTATTTGGTGTTGGCTGTTGGTTGTTTTGCACAAGTTATATTGTTGGCTGTTTTGCACAAGTTATATCGTTGGCTGTAAGTTATAGTGTTGGCTACTTACCTCATTTTTGTTCTAGTTTGTATGCTAATTGCGTTATTTAGCGCCTCTAATACCAATGATTTGAAAGGCGAGGCGTTGATGAGAGGCGTTTTAGTCACGTTATGCGAGGCGTAAGCCTTGAAGCAGTGAGGCGTAAGCCTTTTGAACATTAATTTATTTTAATAAGAAAAATTTATGAATAATACTATACCCATCTGTGCTCTTTAATGTATACAAACACACTTTGTTGGCAATACAACTTAAACTTTCGTATATCGTGGTTTGTACAACCTCTTTGCTATCACTTTTTGACATAAATGCATATCTAATGTCCATTATGAGTGACGAGAGAATTTTCATAATATGCTTCCACTTCATCACATAAAATAAACGACAACATGGGATGCCTTCGCTTTCATATTTCTGACAGTCGCACTCTATTCGAACATCTTTCCCGCCAAGGTACACACAACTCCAATTATTTTGTGGTTCACCGTATTTCACTAAAATATACAACCGTCCTCAGAAATTATGAATTATTTTTTCATGAATGAGTGCTGACGAAACATTGATCTCGTTACATACTAATAAAAAGCACATATGTGTGTAAATTTGGGAAGCATGTTACTCAAGACTTTTCAGTGTTGTTGTAAGCATTTTCTTTGACTGTTTTCGGCAGTATGCATTCAAACAACTTAACGTCTTTCCTCAAGTAATCTTTTACAAACTTGTTCATACACTCCACGCATTGAGTAGTACACATACCACCGAAAAACTTGGGTCTAAGGTGTGATTTCACCCATGCATCTCGTTTTGCATACATCATTTGTAGCCATCCTTTTGTTTATGTGTAGTAACTCTGTCCTTCAAAAACTCCCATTTCATTTCAAACTCATTGACTGTAATTGGTTCCCAAAGATATGCTTGAAATTATCGTACCAATTCTTCATCCTTTAAGTTATTCTGTGCATTCCTTGCCATGTGCCATGAGCACAACCTATGATTGCACATGGGCAACACATACTCAATTACTTTGTGCGTATTGCCTCATCCCTATCCGTCAGTATTAATGTAGGCTTCTTACCTTTCATAGAGGATATGAATGTCTCCAATAACTACTTTTATGTTCCAAAGGTCTCGTCAAGCAATATAGCACAACCAACACTCGCCCCGTGGTTGTTTGAACCAACAAATAATACTAGAGGCTTGTCATACATATTGGTTTTGTATGTGCTGTCGAATATGAGGACGTCTCCAGAGGCAACATAATCTAAAAGTGAAGTAAAGTCTCTCCAAAACAAGTTAGCAAGCCTATTCTCCTCATCTACACTGAACTTACAAAAAAATTCAAGATCCACTGACGCTTTCGCTTTCATGTAGGCGAGTGTAGCTTCAATGTCGCCGTCTAACAATATTTCCCTACATGATGCATCCAATTTCTTCCTTAAGAATCTAAGTCATCAGCTCATGCATTGATGGAGACTTAAATCCTACACCATATGCGGCAATCCCTTCCACCATAAGTAGCCAAAATGGATCATTTACAATATTAAATGGGAGTGCTCTAGAGAAGAAAAAACGACCATTTTTTCTACAAACTTCCTTTCTTTCTTCTTGTTTGTATGCTAAATTTAATGTACTTTGCCGAGCTTCTAAAGTGATAAATCTATCCATTGGTCCTTTTGATTTAGGTTGTGCTTTAAGAGCCTCATCAACTGCAACACTCCTAGTACCGAGGATTCCATATTCTTTATCCAATGAAGTTTCCGTACTCTGAGCCCCTCCTCGTGGACCATCCATAATCTCTCTAAGCATTTCATTTTTCTTTCTTTTTTCAAATTGAAAATTTTTCAAAGTTGCGGCATACTCTTTTTTCACATGCTCATGAACTTTCTTACATGATTGCATACCATGATGAGTTTGACCCAAATGATGCTTAAGTCTAGAAATTTCTCCACTGCATCTTTGATTACAAAATGTGCATCTCAAGTATTTTTCCCCATATATTTCTTTTGCATATTTCCACACAGGATCTTTTCGATTTATAGCTATAAAACAACACCGTTAATATTTCTAAGATACAAGTATGATGTATGTACATCAAATTTATACTATATCACATAAACGAATAAGATAACTAATATATTGAAAAAAAAAATTGAAAACAAATTATACGGAACTTCAAATTACAGTTGCGAAGAATTAGAGAGAAAAATAACATGGCTTACTTGCAGTCGAAAGATGAAGAGAATTTTTGAAATTGATGGAGATTATCTGGTAAGGGTAGAAATTAGGGTTGTACTATACAATATATATACATACTAGCTCCTTGCCAATTGGTTTTTTTATTATTATTATTTTTAATATTAAGAAAAGATAACATGGGTAATTATTATTTGATTTCGTTTTTAATTTTAATTTTTTTAATATAAAAAATGTGAATTTACCATATTATCCTCATTGAATTAATAATTTCAATTCTTAATATTTGAATTAACCAAGGACATTTTCTGGTATTTTAAATATTTCACCATTCTCTGCCTTTTGCTTTATGTGTATATATATATAATATAAGTCCATGTGTTAATATATTAATTTAGAAAATAAAAAATAGGTAAGTAGAATAAAGCTACAACCGGCTGGACTTAGAAAAGGCAAGAAAGATATTAATTCTTCTTGCCTTATTACAATTAAGGTAAGAAAAAAAAAACAGAAACTTCCCTTTTTTTTCTTCAAAACACTCCAAGTGAAACGACGTCGTTTCAGTTAGGATTTTTTTAAAACACAATCGCCTTATTACAACTAGCCTCTCTGCATGCACTTCCGTGCCTGCGAGAGGTTTTTTTTAAAAAAGTTTAAATTTATTTTAGAATTAAAAAAGATAATGGGTAGTTGTGTTCCATAAAAATAGGATTCATTATCTGATTTTTCTTTTAATTTTAATTTTTTCAAATATGAAAAAGTGTGAATGTACCATATTATCCTCATTTAATTAATAATTTCAATTCTTAATGTTTGCATTAACCAAGGGCATTTTCTGGTATTTTGAATGTTTCACCATTCTCTGCCTTTTGCTTTATATATATAGATTAAGGTAAGAAAAAAAAAAACAGAAACTTCCCTTTTTTTCTTCAAAACACTCCAAGTGAAACGACGTCGTTTCAGTTAGGATTTTTTTAAAACACAATCGAAACGACGTCGTTCTATTTAAAGTTAAAACACTGCAATCGAAACGACGTCGTTTCATAACAATAAACCTAAAAAACAAACGCGTGAGTCGTCTTCCTCCGCAGAGTCGCAGCCAATGTGCAGACTCGCAAAATTTCTTCCGGTTCAGAAGTGTCCAGATCTGGCTCGCCTGGCCACGCCTTGCAACGCTCCTTACGCCTTCCCTGCGCTAAACGTGCAACTCGCGAAACAGCTGACCGCCTCGGGCGATTTCCTGCCGCCTCGCTCCGACGCGCTAGCCGACGCACGCGAAGGCATGCCTTTAAAAACACTGTCTAATACTTTACTGCTCTGTGCAGGCTAATAACTGATATTGTCCTTCGTTTTAGTAAAGGGAGTTGATTACTGGTTATCTCACAGTGAAGAGTTCTATAGCTCACATGATAGATGCATGCAGGAGTCCAGATTCTTGAGAAAAGAAAAAGGTAATGTTTAGCTTGGTGGTGTAGTCCACCCCAAAGAACAATGGCCTTTCCTAGAACCCAAAAGTCCAAACCAGGACCCAGTTCCCCAATCATCTTCCTTGTCATCTGCATAGCTGCCATTGCACTCCTCTTTCTCGTTTCCTCTCTCATTTCCACTAGTGAGTTCTCTTTATCCTCTCTGAAAACCCTCGAAAGCAGACTCAAAGTAAAGAACATAAACCAGAACCACCAAACTGGCCATGAGAAGTACCTCTACTGGGGTGACAGAATTGATTGCCCTGGAAAGCACTGCGAGTCCTGTGCGGGTCTGGGCCACCAGGAGTCCAGCCTCAGGTGTGCTCTTGAAGAGGCTATGTTTCTTCGAAGGTACATTCTTTGAGGTTTTTTTTTTTTTTTTTCTTTCTTTCTGATTTCTGTTTTCGGAGTTTATGTCGTGATTGGTTGCTGAGCAAATGTGGACAACAGAGAATTGTGGAAGAATTCAGATTTGATATCATATGGACCAGTTAAATGGGTTTTAAAATGACCCAACTGTCATATAACTTCTAGGTTTCCTTCATAAACTGGAAAGTTTATCACGTTATAGATCTGCTCACCCACGATGAACTTAGTGTAATTGCAAGCTATGCCTTTGTGGTTTGATAGATTTAGTTGCCTTGTTTTCTATATCAGGGAGTTCTGGATTTCTTGTTATGAACTGCAATGGAGTAAAGTTTATATAATCTTGTTTAGTAATTTACTGCTGCTGTTTGCAGAACTTTTGTAATGCCTTCAAGAATGTGTATTAACCCAATACACAATAATAAAGAGATCCTTCATCACTCACATAATGAAATTTCAGAAGAAAGGTAAGTTTGTACTTCTTAATTGGGTTTCAAGAGAATGCTTTTTGGCTGTGGGATAGCTTTACTGCTACGTGTTAGCAAAACTATGTCAACTTCCCTACTTTATATCCTATTTGTATATACATTTTTGTTGATCAGAATGTGCATGGTATACAATCAGAATGGACTTCCTTTCATTTGTTAGGTGGACAGCAAACTCCTGTTCCATGGACTCTTTGTATGATATAGACCTCATATCAGGCACTGTACCAGTAATTTTGGACAATTCAAAAATGTGGTATCGAGTGGTGGCAACAAGTATGAAGTTGGGAGGTAGAGGAGCTGCCCATGTGGAAGGAGGTACTCGTGTTGATCTCAGGGAGAACAGTAGTTTCTCAAATCTTTTACTCATAAACAGAACTGCAAGCCCTCTTGCATGGTGAATTTCTATTTCATTTTCTTTTATTGTTAAAAGCTTTAAGATTGGCTTCTTTGGGATGGTGAAACCTACTTTTTTGTTTCAAGGTGTGGTTTCAATCGACTTGGAGATAATAGTTGTGCATGTATTTTTGAAAGAAATTAAGTTAAGTGAGATATTTGTTTACAGTTACTCATTTCAGAGAGATTCCAATTTGTAGATATTTCTCCACTGGAATCATACCCGTTGCAGTGGCACTAATAATATTGTTAGGGATTTTGTAAAAAGATCTTTAATTACTTACGCAATTAGGAATTTCTTGAGCTACCTATAACCTCTTGTTACCAATGTTTTCAAAGGTGAGGCAACATGAATTCTTTAATTAAAGAAAACTATTTAATATAAAATAATTAGAAAGAGAATGCCAAAGAGAATAGAGAATTAGAGAGAGCGTGAAGTTTGGAGCTGGGACTTTGGGAGTCTGATTTGTGTCTTTGGTAGGAGAATTATGGTTTAGAAAATTTGATTTGGGGCTGGGTTGTTGCAAAGAAGAAACTGTTGGGGATTTAGCGTCACTGATAGCTAGCGTCAATGTGCACCTCAGAACGCCTTCCAAAACACTGCTTGTTACTTGATACCTCTAATTTTATTAATCATCTGAGTCTGTTGGCTGAAAAACAACTGAATTTCAAAGCCAAGAGAGGATTTGAATTGTAGGAAATTGAATAAGAGTTTCGCTTGGTTGAAAGTTTTGAAAGTCTCCATTCAAGTTTGTTTAAATTTGCGCTTGGTGTAATTCTTTTAGTTAAGAAATAAACCATGATATGCCTCTCTTGGTTAAGTTGCATGAGTATTAGAATATTGATTTTGGTTGTTTGAGGAATTCATAATGGCAGCTATATAGGTTTATGGAGTGCAAGGATCGAAAAAATCATAGTGCTATAATTTTGCCATATACCTTTCTCCCCTCGATGGCTGCAAAGAAGTTGAGGAATGCAGCTGACAAGGTATGCATTATAGTGAATCCCGCTAATGTCATGCATGTTTACTTAATTGGTATGGGTATTGAAATTATTTCGATTCCTGACTTCCCTTATTTTTACACACGTGGGTATTGAAATGATTCCGATTCTTGATTTCCATTGTGTTTACTATCACATAAGGAACCAAAAATTATGTGGGTTCCATTTTAAAATTTCTAATCCAATACCTCTGAAAAACTAGGAATTAAATTGATTATGGGGTAATAGTTGATCCCATGTCCATTCCTTTTCTCCTCTATGCTAACTTCCCCCATTCTAAGTAACTAAACATGCCATAAGTTTTAATTCCATACTTTAAGTTGTGTAAAGCTTCCATGATGTTGCTCTTTCATCTGTTTGCTTATTGTGCGCATGAGTCTAAGGTATATTCATGTCATATAAACATATTCCAGTAAGTTAGAGCATGTCAGTCACTATTATAACTAAAACTGGAGCTGTTGTTGAAAATGAGTCTGTATTCATGTCATAGCCCCCTCTGTTTTCTCTTGAATTATTTCCTGTACATATCTGCTATTACAGACTTTGGCCAAATATTTTTCACAGATTAAGGCACTCCTTGGTGATTATGATGCCATTCACGTACGTCGTGGTGATATAATTAAGACCAGGAAGGACAGGTTTGGCGTTAACAGGACCCTGCATCCTCATGTGGACAGGGATACACACCCAGAGTTTATTCTCCGCAGAATTGAGAAATGGGTCCCATCTGGACGAACTCTTTTTATTGCTTCAAATGAGAGGACACCAGGATTTTTTTCACATCTCTCAGTCAGGTAAGTCCTCAGGCGTGTTCTGTTCTCTGCACCATCTGCTTTGAAAATGAAAGCCTGTGTGTTCATTTTGTCATGCTAACATGATGTAGGATAGCTCTCACGTTGTGGCTATGAATTCTAAATTCAGGTTGACCATTGGCAGAAAATGTTCTGGATTTAGGTTCTCCAAGTAAAACGAATTTGGCAGGAACTTTTGGATTAGTTAATACTGAAGTAGTCGGACTAAAAATCATTTTAATAAGCTTTTGAATTCTTTGATACTGGAGTCTTGAACAGTAATGATAGAATCAATAATGTGTAACGTCTTCCTGTGCACTATGATTGATTGCTGAGCTGGTCTAATATTTTGTCTGTCATTATGCTTAAGATTTTAATTTAAGTGAACTTTGAGTTGTATACTTTTGCGCTGTCAAACACGCCTCCTTTATTTTAGTTTGAACTACTTCATGGATTGTGCTGTCACTATAATTTTGCCAACCTCAAGAGGTTACATTTGTAAAACAAGGTCCCCGCTGACCTTGATCCTTATGTCTGACCCATCTGTGCAGATATAAGTTGGCCTATTCATCAAACTATAGCCACATATTGGAGCCCGTGATTGAGAATAACTACCAGTTGTTCATGATTGAAAGGATTATCATGATGGGTGCTAAAACATTCATCAACACATTCAAAGAAGGTGACGCAGGTCTCAGTCTTACCGATGACCCAAAGAAGAACACCAAGTTATGGCAAATACCAGTCTATAGCTTCGATGAAGAGGGAAGCTAACATTAGCTGCCATTTTAGCACAGCGGAAAGGTTCCGAAAGTTTTTTAGCCCTCATACCGATACTCTGAATACACATCATACAAGCAGAGCCTTACCTTGCATGCTATGAAAGCTTCCCAGTGAAAATCAATACGGCAGGGAATTGCAGGCCTTTCAGTGTTGTGAATTGTGACATAGATTATTTTGTTTTTTCCCAAATATTTATTTGAACGAAGATGTTTAAATTTCTTTTTATCTCTTATTGTTATATTCTTTCTCCTTTGAGAGGGAGAGAATGTACGTACATTTTTCATATGGTATGGTGTATCACACACTCAAATTATTTGAATTATATATAAAAGATAAAATGTTTAAATAGTTATTGAAATAGTTATTGAAGCACCTTTTTTATATATATAAAGAAAATCAATATTGAGAAAAAAGAAGAAACTTGCCCCACATCGATCCAACTGTGCTCTGAGTAATCTCCTTATAATGGTGCGTCTACAAAACGAGTTTGTCCTCGTGAGGACTTTATGATATTATTTCAAAACTATTTTTAAAGATTTTTTTTTTTTTTTTCACACATCAGCATTATAACGGGTGACTCACTTGCCAATGGAAAGGGTATAACGAGGGGGTTCTTGGTGAGGGATAGTGAGAGAGGTTCAATCCCACCTTCCAACAAGAGAGAATCTTGAATGAATGGTTGGATTGAACCCCTCATTCACCCCCTCATTATAGAAGCTCTCCCAAAACTTGAGGGAGTAAAATGTCGTTAATCCAATCGTTTTTCATAAAAACCAATAAGCCCAACCCGAGACCTTTAGGCTTCCAAGAATCTTTGCCTCTACAAAATCGGCTGGTAAGAAAAAGGTACCAAGAGCTTACATACTCTACTTCCCTACCCAATGTCCTCGTCTATCCAACATTGGCACTGAGTTTGCCCTCTTCTTCGAAGTTTAGAATAGATGTGTGGTAAAACTAGACTCGTATACGAAAGGTATGAGACCCCAAAGCTCATAAACCACCTCTCAACATATGATATGCTATTTTTCCAATGTGAGATAACGGATCGTAACATTCGACTTACGGCTGCATTCTTAATTCCTTTTTATATTTTGTGTTTTCATTCCCAAAACTCTTTGCCGATGTTGCATTCTTAATTCCTTTTTATATTTTGTGTTTTCATTCCCAAAACTCTTTGACGTGTTTCATATCATCGAAGAAGCTTCTCCACAAAACTGAAGTTGAAAGTTCTCCAGCAATAATTACACAAGGGAAGATATCCTTTTATTATTTATTTCTTTATCTACTTTTTCCTTCTTTTTTTTTAAATTACACCCATCAGAACAGACAGGCAAATGCCACATTTACAAGTTATTCATTCATCTTGTACTTGAGCCCTATCTCAAAGCAACTGACAAATCCAACTAAGATTACAATACCACTGGAATTTCATGATGCAGTTTGCAGAAATCATCATCAAGCTCCAAGATTATATGTTTCACACAAAATAACCTAAAGACAGTGCAGCTCAAACTAAAGCATTGGTGAACCTTAAATGCAAAAATGCTCACCCTTCAGACTTCATTGTGTAGATCATGAACATGTTGTAATCAAACATAATGAAACTCTTGGGATGGATGAAACCAATAGATTACGATACAAAATCTGCAAACATAGAGCATTTTATTTAATGTAATTCAAATTAACCTTACTTACCAAAGCTTTTCACGAATAGCATATTTCGAAAATGTACAATTAATTGCAAATGGAGTTCTCGAATCAGATAAAATCGAAATCACGATAATAAAGAGGTTAGGAACTATCCACAATTAAGTGCAATTGAGATTGAATAATGAACAGGCTAACTCAAATACTTATTAATTTCCGTTATGAGGTATGGTGTAGGATTTGATCTGAGAATTGACACCGATGCCCTCTAAGATTTTAAGCTTGTGTTTATTAAAATCTTAAGCTTCTGGACAAAGGTGCAATTCATGCATACATGTTCAACAGAAGGCACAACAACACAAGAAAATTGAGATCATTTCAGTAGAACTTTTCATTGAAAAAAGACAATGGAATTCTTTCATTTATTATTTGTAAAATTTTGTTAGTTTCCACATTCCCCCAAAAACAAGGCAATTAGGAAGCAGAAAACAACCACTCTCTCCCTCATGTGTCAGCCTCTCGTCATTACCCAATAGAGATCCCACATTCCACATAAGAGGTTGCAAATGCAGGGATTTGAGGATAGGATTTTTTGCTATGATTTCCTAAGCTCTAACATTTACTACATATAAACCTGGTGCATAATTGAGGAAACCACCAAACAATTTTATATTTCTAATCAAAGCAATCATCAAGCATATGCAAGTCGATAATCTCTCACCTGAAATCCTCCTCTATTGCCAAGACAACATACACATCGAAACTCAATATCACTATGCAAGAAGGTAACTGAAATTAATGACACCTCTGAAAATTCCACAAAAGATTTTATTAATTATAGAGCACCTTGCTATGGAAACAGTAAACTTTATGAATAGAAATTTTCAAATCCACGTGCAACATCACAAATTAATAATTGGGGAAGCTGATTGAAAACATGCTAAAAATAAAAAATAATAATCTTGCCATACTAGTTTACAACTACAACAATACTTTGTTTCATTTGAATTGGAAACCACAATCTTAATGATTGAACTTTTCCAAGTGGAAGCAGCTAAGTGCAAAATCATGGACTCTAGGTATGGGCACTCTTACATCTATATATTGCAGAAGAATGCAACATACAATACAGTATATCTCGAAATTACAGGGTATCCTCTTAGGAACCATTATCAACATACCACCACCATGATGAACCTTGGCTGAAATTAATAAATCTAATAATTACACTAAAAACTAAACAGTACTAGGGAATTGGGAGGGGGAGAACGCATTTTGGATACCTTCTGGTTATTCTTTAGCTATGCATTTGCATCTGCGCTGATGCTCTGAAAGTTCCTGCGATGTTCCAAAATTTTCAGTATGTACACAAATTTCCTTGTAATGCACACCAGACAGGCATCACATCTGATTCAAATATGATTATAACTCCTCCTTTCTCAGTTATACTTCTTAGTGCCTACTACTTTTTCAAAAGGGGGAGCAAGCAAAGAAAAACTTTCGTAAAATTGAAGTATGAAAATGGATATCATAGTTTTACTCTCAAATCTTTCCCATGAGTCTCCTCAGGAAGCATACATATTGAGAAAGTTTCTTGAACAAGGTCAATGTATATAATACCTGAATCTGCTTCTGAAGAAACTTCACATACTCCACTGCCTCGTCTAACATATCGGCAGTATTAGTTTGCTGCAAGGAAAATCAATACAAGCACCATACCAAACAAAGTAAGTTATTGTCTGCTTAATTTTGCAAATGCATTAAAGTTTTAGACAAATTCTTCTACTTATAACTTTTGAAGTTGTTCTAGAAATCTTCTAGTTTCTGTTCTTCGTGCAAAAGATCAAGATTACAAGTTCTAGGATTAAAAACCGGTAAAAACGGACTTTTTATTACTATCAGGATTTCAAGTTAGAATTTTCTTCAATATGAAAAGAAACAATTGTATTAACATGAAAGAAAACAAGTACAATAGCACTGGACAAGCAGTCCTCTGACTCAACAAAAGTGTTTAGCACCCAGCTATCTGCTCAAACCAAGATAGCAAATACATAACACAGATGTAGCGATCTCAATAAACAACACTCTTTCCCACCAGAAGGATACCTCCTCAACACATTTTCCATTCCAAGAAAAAGGTCAAAATGCAGCAGGCCCATAACATAGTTGCCTTTTCCTTTCGACAAAAAGGCACAATATCCATTGTTACATGAAGTACACATGAATTCGGAATCACCCAATTCAACCTTGCCTCCCTAAATAATTTTTACCATAATCGAGTGAACAACGGCCCAGACAACTGTGCGTTCATCAACTTATAAATATTCTTTTGCCATTGAAAACGCTCTCTACCCTATTGAAAATGCTCAAATGCTGCTCTTGTAAGGATTTCATTCACTCAAGTTCTTCAATAAGAAATTGAAGTGATTACTACAAAGTTTGAAGCAAGACAACCATTGCTATTCACATCAACATTACTGCAACAATTATTGTGCACAATGAAACTCTATTTTTGGATTGACTCACTTTCCTATTAAAAGAGATTCAGTATTTTCATCAGTAAAATTAAGTTGTAACTTGTTACTGTTAGATTTAGAAATACGAACAGCATAAGCATAAAATCATCTTCAATGTGTAAGATGAAGCTTTATGTGAATTCAACATAAAAGCAAACAAATAAAGTTGCCTTCGAGATGTGAAGCCCGAAGGCTACACAGAGCTCCTCCACATACTTAATAAAACTCTTCTTATATAACTTCTCTTCTATAATTGCATACTTGGATACAATTCATTTACTCTTTGATACAAACAAACAAGTATTAATAGGAGTCACTTAGTAATGATTAGATCACGCTATATTAACTCCTATGAACCTTTCATATTCATAACTCACCCAATACTTCTATATTCATGAACTCGCATTAATCTCCTAGATTAATCATAGATAGATTCTCTCTAAGATACTAACCGTAATTTATTAACTCCTAACGTTGTGATTAATGCCAACAGTTACATATGGGTTAAGCTTGATTGTACTTAATATAATGACTTCAAAGTTTTAGAGAACCGAAAGATGTCAAATGAATTATAAAATCTCATGGCAAAAAAACAAAAGAATTATAATATCTGATGAAACTAAATGTGGTGCTGATTCTAAAAATCCGTACTATTTCTGCATAACGTTTCTTTTAATGAGTCAACAGATCATACAATATTGTAAGCATTTGCTTAATTTATCTTATATATGTTTGATGAATTATTCTCATATAATTTCCGAATTTGTATTAATTTAATCCTGTAATATATGTCTCGTAGAGGCCTTAATTTATTGAATAATTGTTTTTCAATATTTCATGATCTATTATTCACAATCATCTATAGTTGTTTCAACTATGTCCCCCGGACTAGAAGAATCAAAATGTATAGAAATTCGTATGCCCCAAAAGGATGCCAAAATAAAAGGGGAAAATAATAAAAGGAATTCAATTGGATTTAAGAAGAATGGAGCAGGAGGGTGCACCTTATCCATGTTGGGCACAAGTTCTTGAAGCTTCCTTATGCGGTCACTGATTCGAGTCCTCCGGACCTATAATAATTAACCCAGCAAGCAATTAAACAACTTAGAAGATAACAAACATCAAATATGTTTAACTGAGCTATGAAATTTGATTGAATTTTTTTTTTTTTTGGGGTCAGTTTAAGTTAGGAACCAAACCCTTTCAGCAATGCTCCTAGGATGCGTAGCACAACCACGCTTGGCCCTAACCCTGCAGGGCACTGCATCCTCCAATCCACTTTCCTCCAATTTCTAACAAGAAAATGCAAAACCAAATATTAATTAAATCAACCAAGTTAATAAATTATTAACCAAATTAATATATATATTTTAAAACTTTTAAATTTAAAAAACCCAAGATTTAGAGAAAACTCACCACTTCCCTAACCCTCTTATTAGCAGGAGGAGAAGAGCTATTTGGGGACAAGGACGCAAAGTCGAGGTGCGCCGGAATTCCAAACCCCGAGAAATACCCTTCCGACCCGTCGGTCGAACTCCCCAGAAACTCAGCCGGAGAGCTGTTCTGTCGGCTAAGAAATCCAGCAGCGGCGGCAGCTTCATACGACACTGGATCCACCGTCGTAGAACCAAACCCTACTGATGTGGCTCCTGTGTTTTCAGCAAGAAGCTCAGTTAAGCACTGGGTGGGCTTCAATGGGTCTTCTTCTTCCTCCTCAAGCAGTGCCTCTAACCATGTCGCCGGCGCCGAGCAGAACCGGCCGAGCCCGCCTCCCCGACTCACTTCTCCGCCGCCACTGCTGCTTCCGCCAGCTGCCCGTTGCATCTGCTTTGGCTAGCTTTCAACTCGAACTATTCACCACTATATACTATATATATATAGATATATATGTATAATATTTCTCTTTTAATATTATAATACCCTAACTTGTGCTAGCTACCAAGTAACTTTTTTCTCTTTTTGGGCTTTTGTTTCTTCTGCTGCTGCTGCTCAGAGTTTTTGCAAGCTTCAATATTTTGGACGAAGAGAGGTGAGAGGAAAGAGACGGAGACAGAGGGACAAATAAAAATAAAAAATACTAACTTATAATTTTTTTTCAAAAATTTATAACACCCCGTGTTGTGCTAGCGTTTGTTGAATCCCCCTGTCTGCTGACAAGGTTTTTTTTTTTTTTTTGGGTTTTTTTTTCCCTCTTCTTCTTCTTTTTCTGTTCAAGCTGCAAAATTTTGGAGAGAGAGAAGTGAGATGAAAAAGAGAGAGAGAGAGAGACAATGCTTGAAGGACAGATAAAAATCAGAATTATTAACTTTTTTTTTACTTTTTTCTGTTTTGTTTTGTTTTGCTTATTTGGTTCACTTGTCTGAGCAATGTTGCGCCAAATAAAGAAAGGAAAGCACAAGTGATTGATTGATTGCTTCCTTGTTCGTGCGCTTTCGAGGTGTAGCTCTCCCTTCATTCTGGACCGTCGGATGGGCAGAAAATCATTGCTATCGGAGAAGTCAACGCTGATTGGGTAACAAAGACGTACGCGTTACGTGAAAGAGTAACATGTAAGGTCGGGAGATCGCTGTGCGTGGAAGGCTGGAGAGCCGCAACGTCATCGTTTTGTGGACTGGTAACGGCGTCTTCAATGTGAAGATGGGTTTCAAGACCCAGACGAAGTGTGGCGCGTGGATGCACGTGTGGATGAAAATGGAGGTAGGGGGTTGCCATTGGCGCGTGGAGGTAAGTTTGCTTTTTTATTGGATATGGTAGATTTTTTGGGAGCTGTGGTTGGAGTTTGTGTATTTTTGGGTTTGCTTTTTCTGGCAAATTTAAGGAGAGGAGACAGCAGTGGTTCGCAATGAGAAAGGTGTAGGCTTTTGTCCTTTTTTTTTTTTTTTTTTTTCCTTTCAAGAAAGGTGTTTTGGCTTTGGACATGGACTTTTTAGTCTTTTACTTGCTTTTCTTCTCTCAAGGAACCAGGGTGTGGACCCAACTAGGGTTGGGTCGAATCCAAGGGATTGGAATGTGTTTGTATCTTACTCCGTTTGAGGAGAAAAAACGATTGGAATGTGTTTGTATCAACTCCGTTTGGGGAGAAAAACTTTGTTAACAGTGTTTTAACCATTCCTCGTCAATAATGTTATGCCCCTTGGAAGTATTATTACGTTTGTCATAGTGTTATTAATTAAGTGCTATTTATGTTTCATGAGAGTCTTTCTCCTGTTTGAGATATAATGTGATAGCACCATGTCATTACCCCACCCCCCAGCGCCCCCTTTCCCCCCAAAAAACAGAAAAAAGAAGAAATGACAAAAAATAATATTTTTCCACCCTTTTAATGTTGTGTAAGATATGCACAAAGTATTTGTAAGTAGAACTTCTAATTTATATGTATGCCGTAAATTTTATTCAATCTCCCATTCTGTAAGCTTATAAATAGGTAGCTCTACTAAAGATGAAATGAATAAGTTTCATATGAAGCTTTCTCTTTAGCAAGCACTTCTCTCTACAATTTCCCCCCTTAGTTTTATAGCACGCTATAGACACAATTTTTTAACCAGTTGAAGTTCTTGTGCTTTTCTACATTCCAAGTTACAATATAGGTATACTATAAGGTGCTAAGCATTCCATTTCATAAGCATACATAAATATTTTTTGGGGGGCTCCGCAGCACTATGTATTTTACAAAGGTTTTACACCTTTGGATTAGCCCATTATTAATAGATGAGATTATGGCAAGTAGTTTTATTTTTTTTAATACACAATCATTAATTTTATTTTCTTTCTCATAAAAATAAAATAATTTTTTTTCTCTATCCTTCCTTTTTTTTTTCTTGGGAACATAATCCCAATTGCGTCTTTAATATCAAATATTTTTTAAGGTGTAATAAATAAAGAATCACACAAAAAACTAAAGGCCCAAACCATAAAGAGTCTCTTTAGCTTCCCCTTCTTCACGCACATGGCATATGTAGCCATCAAATCAAACCATCTTCCATCTTCAGTAGTTCTTTTACCCTCCGTTTAGATGAAGTAATTGAAAATAGTATAGAATTTTTAAATAAAGGAATTTAGATATCTATCGTTTAAATTTATGACAATAAATATTTTTAGTAAATTTTTAAATGACAAAAATTAAAGTGAAAACAAATTCCTGCTCAATAGAAATTGCAAAATGACGACTATTTTTGTGGAAATTAAACTCGGGAATCTCTATTCCAAATTTCCACAATTTTTCCCGCGCGTCATTTAATAAGTTCCATATTTAAGTTGCCAAATAATGAAAATATCAATTTCTTCACTTCAATTCCATACTTTTAGCTTAGACTCGAGTTATTTTCCTGCATCTAAACGAAGGGTTATGTCAAAGCAATTTTTAAATAGTCTAATATTCAATATAAGCTAATCCTCTATTGAACTAAGGTTCACATAAAATACATGCTTACTTGGTCTAGTCAAGTTTAGTAACTAATTTAAATAAAAGCATCTCAAATTATAGGTCTTAATTTATATGTTGAATTAGAACAATGCTAATAACCTAACGTTTTCCCCTAACTTTCTTTTCTCAATTTAGATGCTATTCTCACATTAGAGTATTCAAAAATGTATTTATTTTCTTAACACAATGATGTAGCGTGCATATTTCATGCATCAAGCAAATATGTAAGAAAGAAGTTCCGACAAAGATAACATTACCCTAAGAGCATCTACAATCATGCTTTCTATTTTTTAGTTCAAATTTAGCTAAAAACACACAAAACCTATTTTAAAAGCTCTCCATTAAATTTCAACTTCAATCATACTCCCTAGTTTAGGGAGTCATAAATGCTATAATTTTTTTTTAATTCTATATAAATGGTCAGTCTCTATAAAATAGTTAGCATTGATTAAATGATTAAGATATACATAAAACAAAAAAGCATTAAATTATAAGGAGTCACTATGAGTCATCTCTCTCTCTCTCCTCATATTTAGAGCATTTTAAGCAGTTGAAACCCTTGCCATGGCAAGGGAGGCTAGGGCAGCTACTATTCACATGAATAGTGACTGCCCTTTTCAAAAAGCAATGTGTGTTTCCAGGAGTTGTCATGGCAAAGGGCAAAATACTATTCATTTTTATTATTTTTTTTCATAAATTTGTTTACCTAAACAATTAATTTGCACAATATTTTCGGATAAGATTTTTGGTGTGGGAAGTATAAAATATGACTAAGTATTTATTTTTTAAAAATCTGAATTTTTTTTTTTGTGTTGTTGTCAACCTGCCCTCGTTTTGGATCTAGGGCTCGACCTACCCTCGGGCTAGCCCAGGTCGCTGGGTCCCGCCTTCTGCCCGGACTTCTTGTTGCTGGAAACGACA
>BPUM01000379.1:0-69330 GCA_020521455.1 Prunus kanzakura
GTTAAGGCATAAGGAGATGTGCCCGTGGCCAATCGTTTTGAGATTCGGTAAGCCCAAAGGGCTTCAAGGAGCAGGTCGTGCCATGCCCTAGGTTTTTCCTCGATCATTTTCTCAAGAATGCCCTTAATTACCTTATTGCTCGCCTCGGCCTGTCCGTTAGACTGGGGGTAGTAAGGTGTTGAGTGGACCAATTTGTTCCCCATTCTTTCGGTGTACTCCCGAGTCTCGGCCGATGCGAATACTGGGCCGTTATCGACCGTGATAGTTTCTGGGATGCCGAATCTGTGGACGATGTGATTCTCAAAGAATTTGACCACCTGGCACTGGAAATTGACCGATAGGACTCCGCCTCGACCCATTTAGTAAAATAGTCGGTTGCCACCAAAATCCATGCATGTTGGTTGGACGCGGCCGGATGGATTTTGCCGATGATATCCACGGCCCACCCTCTGAACGGCCATGGTTTAGTAACCGGGTGGAGGGCTTCAGCCGGTACCCTTTGTATGGGGCCGTAGATTTGACATTTGATACACCCCCTCGCATATTCTATGCAGTCTTTTAAAATGGTCGGCCATTAATAGTCGTGCCTCCGAACCAGCCATCTCATCTTGACACCAGACTGGTGAGCGCCGCAAATCCCTTCGTGAGATTCGGTCATGATGACCTTGATGTCTTCAGCGCTGGGACAGAGGAGCAATAAACCGTCTGATCCCTTTCGATACAGCTCGTTCTGATAAATCAAATAACACTGAGCCCGGAAACGTGTAGTCCTCTCATGGCTACCAGAGGGGTCATGCAAATACTTCACTATGGGGTAGCCCCAGTCGGCTTCGGATATGTTGACCCCGTCGGTAATCTCGGCCGAAGATACTTGCGTTGCCATTCCTCGTTCGGCCAAAGCCGGCAGGGTACGCCTCTCGATTCTTATTGCACGATCGTGATCATCGTCCGGAATATTCACGCCTGACGCCACCTGGGCCATCTCATTGGCCTCATGGTTCTCGGCACGCGGCACGTGAACGAAGGAGATCCTGGAAAAATCATCGGCCGTATTGAGGGCTGTCACATAATACATAGTTAGATTCTCACTCATGCACTGGTATTCCCCGGTTAGTTGGTTAATTACCAGTTGAGAATCACCGTAGACCAAAACGCGGGTTGCCTTCATTTCCTTCAGGATTTCGAGACCAATGATGAGCGCTTCATATTCGGCCTGATTATTGGTGCATTTGAAATCCAGTTGGAATGCAAATTGCCACCTTTGCCCATGAGGGGATTCGATCACGACTCCGGCCCCTGACCTAGCCTCGGTGCTGGAGCCGTCGAAATACATGGTCCAGTAATTTCTCTCCATGGGGGCCATGCCGATCTCGACCTCCAACTCATCTTCCTGCCCCTGAGCCGGGTGATGAGCCAAGAAGTCGGCCAATGCCTGACCCTTGACCGACTTCTGAGCCACATATTGGAAGGTGAATTCAGACAACGCCATCGTCCACTTCCCAATTCGGCCGCGTATGATCGGCCGAGTGAGCATATACTTGATGAGATCGGTCTTGGAGATGATCTGAACGACTGACGGAAGCATGTAGTGGCGCAACTTAGTGGCCGCGAAATAGAGTGCCAAGCACAATTTCTCGATCGTCGAATAGTTTAGTTCGGCCACGTTAAGGGTGCGGCTTAGATAGTGCATTGCCTGCTCTCGTTCGGATTCGTTGTTTTGAGCCAACAGACAGCCGATAGAGCCTTCTGAAGCTGAAATATAAAGCCTTAAAGGTTTCCCTCTTTTCGGCGGCATAAGGACTGGTGGTTGGGATAAATATTTCTTGATGTCGTCGAGGGCCGCTTGATGTTTCTGATCCCCATATGAACCGTTCTGAGTCTTTCAGTTTGAGCAGAGGAGTCAACGGCCGGATTTTCCCTGCCAGATTGGATATGAACCGCCTTAAAAAGTTGACCTTACCGAGGAAGGACTGGAGCTCCTTCTTGGTCCTTGGTGGCGGGGCCGCCATAATGGCCGTAGCTTTATTTTTATCTACCTCGATTCCTCGCTGGTGAACCAAGAAACCGAGGAAGTTCCCGGCGGTGACGCCGAAAGCACATTTCTTCGGGTTCATTTTTAGGCCGTAGGCCCGCATTCGGTCGAAAGCCTGTCGGAGGTGTCCTACGTGGTCAGCTCTGGATGGGGACTTTACAACCACGTCGTCGATGTAAACTTCAACGGTTCGACCAATAAGGTCATGAAAAATAAGGTTCATAGCTCGCTGGTATGTCGCACCGGCATTCTTTAGGCCGAACGGCATGACTAGCCATTCGTAAGTTCCGATTGCGCCTGGGCATCTGAACGCCGTCTTGTGGACATCCTCTTCGGCTATGAAAATCTGGTTGTAACCAGCATGGCCGTCCATGAAAGACAGGAGTTCGTGCTTTGCGGCTCCGTCTACGAAGAGGTCTGACATAGGCATGGGGTATTCGTTCTTGGGGGTTGCGAGATTCAGATTTCTGTAATCAGTGCAAACCCTCAAAGCCCCAGTTCTCTTTAAAACTGGTACGATGTTGGCCAACCACTCAACGTACCGGGCCGTTCGGATGAAGCCGGCTTTAAGGAGCCGTTCAATTTCCTCCTTGACTTTAAGTTGTACTTCAGTTGAGAACCGCCTCGGCGGCTGTTGGAAAGGCCTGAACCCCTCCTTGATCCTTAATTCGTGCTCAACCAAATTTCTTGGCAATCCAGGCATCTTATGATAATCCCACGCAAAACAATCCTTATATTCATGGAGCAGGCCGACAATCTCGGCCGATAATTCAGGGTTCAAAAGTTGGCTTACAAAAAGAGGCCGTGGTTCCGCCTCCGTCCCCACATTTATTTCTAATAAGGGGTCCTGGACCTCAGGGTAGTCATCTTCCATCTCGACGGGCGCCGTTTCTAGGTCGTCGAAAGTCAAAGCGCCCGTCTCGTCTGATTCGTGGAGGAATTCGATCAGGTTGATTGGTGAGTTTGGCCGTAAAGATTCCTTCGCCCAATGCTCCAGCAGTCTTTCCAACAGATCGGTCACGGCCGTTGCTCCCTCTTCGTTAGTGGCTTTGTCTGTCATTTAAAGACTCGTGAGGTCAATCAATACTTGGCGCGCCGAATCCTGTCGAACATTCTCGGCGCCTAACTCTAGTACCTTCTGGGCCGTTGTCCTGGTCGGTCGGCCGCTTGCATCGTGGCCGGTGAGGACAACCCATCCAACGTCATCGTCGTAAATCCGAACTTGCACGGCGTTGGCCTCGAAGGGTTTCTCGTCGGCCGGGTGTATAGACACCTTCTGGCCGTCCCAAAAGATTAACAGCTGGAAGAGGGAAGACGGTATGCACCCAGATTGGTGAATCCAATCACGGCCGAGCAATATGTTGTAGGCGACTCTTGTCTGGTCGGCCACGGTAATCTTTAATGGCAATACGCCGATAGTTTTAGACTTGTCGCCGACGAAGCTGCTCATGACCACGTCGCTGGGGATGAGGTCCTCCTTTGACTTGTCCAGCTTCCTCATCAGGGAATGAGGAAGGATGTTGACCGTTGCCCCACAGTCAACGAAAACCTTGGACACGGGCACACCCTCTACATGAGCCGAGATGTATAACGGCTTGAGGTGTCGGTATTTGTTCGGCTCATCTCGAGGTATTACCTCGTTAAACGCCACGGCCAACAATTCTTCCTTTGTCTTTGGCCTCTGATCAAGCTGTTCTTCGGCCACGTCATCATCCAGGCCGTTGGTCTGCCCTCCTGGGGCTAAAAACTCAGATGGTAGCACCAAGACCATGTTGATGCCTACCTCCTCCGGCTCCTGCGAGTTTCCCCTACCAGCTTCTTCTTCGGCCTCACAGCCGTCTTTGACGAGGACCTTTTCCTCGACCATCCCGAGGATCCCCTCATACTCTTCATCGGAGATTCCTAAAGTGGGGTCGTCTTCGGCCTCATGCCCAAAGAAAGGATCACCGAAACCCTCGATCATAGGGCCTTGCGGTCCCCGGGATATCGCCTGTGGATGCTTTGATCTCAGGGGGGTCCGAGGCCTCGTCCTCCTCCTCGAGGACCCGCCTAGCTTTAGCCAATGTGTCCCTGGCCGCTAAGTAGTTGTTTAAACGGCCTACCCGGGCCCTTTCCTCCGTCGTTAAGCCAAAGATGGTGTCCGCCGGAGTCACCGTAAAATATTGGTGGAGATATTCTAAATCGCCCTTGCTGAAGGGAGCTTTAGCCTCCGAAACTCCAAGTTCGGGCTGGTAACCCGGCATTCCTCTCGCTCTGGCTTCCCTGTTTGCCTGGTATACGGCCTTAATGGCCGGGTCAGATCTACTGGTGATGAGGAGCCCCTCCGCCTTTGTGTTTTAGAGGGCCAACTCCACGATTTCACGGCTCTCAGGGGTCATGCCGTATAGGTCTGTGGCCGAGTGGTCTTTATGGAATTCCATAAGAAAGGACAGACCGTTGGCCGAAAAAGGGGGGTCCCTTCCGCGGTAGACGTCGACGATACCCTCGTCCGTTCTCTCCAAAACCGCGGCCTTCGGCTGAACCGAAATGGCCGTCGTTCCATGGGCACTCTCGTCCTGCCTAGGGCACCACGTCCTTGGAGGCTTGATGCTGGCCGTTTTTGCTGTTGGGGGAACAATTAGTGTGGATGGTGGCTCGTCTGCAGTCGCCACTTTCTTTTGGCGCTTGGAACCTTCGGCCTCAGTTGTCTGTATTCTGGCCTGTTGAACCTGTCTCTGCATTCTCCTCAGCTGGGTTTTTGTCAGCGGCTCGGCCCTGCCCCCAGGCCGTGCATGATACCAACGGGCGTCACGTATGACCGGTGGTTTGAAAGTCTTCACTGGCCTAGGGGCGGCCTCGTTCTTGTGGCCTGCTGTGGTACTGGGGGTCTGTGCCCCCAGCCGGTCAAAAACAGCTCTGCTAGTTGGCCGACGGTCGTACTGACCGCCGAATTTCTTTACGGTTGGTTGGGATGGCTCAGGCGGCCTTCCTCTTGTTCTCCTTGCGGCCTGGGCTGACCGATCTCATACTTGCATCGCTCGCAAAGCAACGGCTCTAATTCGGCCAATGGCTCCTTTCCTTTCAGTCGACCGACGAATTTCCCTATACCCGGCTGGGAGTTGGGCGTCGACCATGTTGACGACAGGTGGAGGGAATGGCTTGGAGTCAACCTGCATGGCCGCCTTCTCCTGAAACTGGAGCTTCTTTTCGTCTATCAACTTCTGGATGACGTCTCGCAAGACAACGCAGTTGTTGGTGTTGTGAGACCAAGAACTGTGGTATTTGCAAAACGTCTTCCCTTTGAGCTCGTCGGGCTTTCGGAATTTTATGGCCGAAAGGACAATTTGACCTTTTTCTCAGGCCAATAGCAGGTCGAAGATAGCCTTCGCCCTTGTTAAGTCAAAAGTATAGGCCTTTGTTTCCCGCGTCGCGAACTTGGCGTCGGGAATTTTGGTGCGGCTATTGTCGGTTTTAACAAGTCCTTTGCAAACGAAGGGTTTGTCTATGCTGACTTACGGCCGAACTCATCTCTACTTCATCGCTCTCGGCCTCCGCGGGGCCGTCTGCTTCGGCGTAGCTGACAATGGGATTTCTGTAGTAAGGTCCCTTTTGAAGCCGTCTTCTTCTGCATCTCTTCCTTTAACAAGGATGCATATCTGTCCACCTTGTTAGTCAAGTCATGCATGTCCCGGAATTCGATTCCCTGGAATTTCTTCCGGTACTCGAATTCCAACCCTTCTTCGGCCATCTTGACAAATTCCCTCTCTGGTAAGGTTTGTTCGGCACCAGTTCCTACATGTTTTGAACCGCTGTAGGTAGTCGCGAGGTGATTCATCTGGCGCCTGGCTCATCCTTGCTAGCTCGGCGACCGTTATTTCTCGGTTGGTCTGATAGAAATGTTCATGGAATGTCCTTTCCATATCAGACCAATCCCTTATTGAATTCGGCGGGAGGTTTATGAACCATGAGAACGCCGCGCCGGTCAAAGAGTGAACAAATAAACGGAGCTTTTGGGCGTCCGAATCGGCCTCTCCAGCACTGGGCCGTGAAACGGCCTATGTGCTCAATGGAGGAGGTCTGCCCATCCCCGGAGAATAGCATGAATTCTGGCTAATCGATAGTTCCGGGGAAGAGGGGTTCGGTCGATCTCTGGCGGGTACGGCCTTGTATATCTTGGCGCGTCCGGCCGCCTCTGAGCTAGGCCGTCCTCGATCATTCGCCGGACGTCTTCGAGTCGGAGCCCTTGAGGTGGTGCTTCTTGCTGGGCCGCACACGGCCGTGGGACCTGTTGCACATCGTTCTGCGGCCTTGTATGTTGGGCCGACTGGGACAGGGGGACTCGGCCGGTATGACCGAGCTGGTTGACGCCAGATGAGCGCCATGGGTTTGGCCAAGGTGCATGTGCGTCGCCGCTGGAATGGCCGAACCGTAGTGAAGGTGAGAGCCCGGCGGAAACAACGATGCCTGCAATGGTGGTGAAACGGTCAGGATTGCTCTGACCGTACTGTTGTGATGAACCAGCGGTCGCGTTGCTTGGGCCAGGATGGGTCTGGACAGGCCGCAGTGTGAACTGGGCCGAGTGGATGGATCGTGGGATGCGCGAGGCTGCTTTGCCCTAGCGATACGGCCAAAGCATGGAGCGGTCCGTGTGCTGTCTCTGTGCAGTAGGTTGGTCCGGGATTCGCCCATAGTGGGCTGGGACTGCCCCCAGCTGTTCGTCGGCGGCAAGAGAATGTTGGCCGTAACCTGACGCTTGGGTGCGGGCAGAGGATGCCGAGGCTACTGCTTTCGCCAGTAAGGCTCGATTCTCTTCGCGCTCCTTGGCTCCTCTGTCCGGCTCTAGGAGGTGTCGCGGGCGAGGTTGCCGGCATCCTCTCCCGGAAAAAGCGTTCGTAGCTCTGAGGAGAATCTGTCCATTGCGGCCATGAAGGATGTTTCTATCCTGTAGGCCTGCTTGGACATCAGCTCCTCCACCTACTGCCTGTTCTTGCATGGACTCGGCCGTGCGATCCGTCGTTACTAGGAACGCTGGCCGAGATCCCGACCGTGTGTTCGGTCTCGGTGATAGTGATTGGTGAGGTGGACTCAGGAGTCTCAGAAGTCATTTCGACTGCTTTGTTTTTGAGCTTTGCATGTGCCCTAAGTTCCACCATAAGTTTTTGACAAGTATCCCACCGGGCGTGCCAAAAGTGTCTACCGCGCAAATCTCACGGCCTGGAGTTCCGGGCCGAGGGGATATGCGTTGACACGCGGCTTCCTGCTTTTGGATGTGGTGCGGTTGTGCACGGGCGTGCCAGCACGGTCTACCGTGCGTTGAGATGTGGTTTGGATGGAAATGGTTAAGTGGTATGCCTGTGTGGACTTGACTTCTAATCAAGCGATTGTGGCTGAGAGAGGAACTAATCTCGGCCGTTAGGTTCACGGCCTGAGCTACAAGGCCGTTTAGTGGTGATGTTGATGGTGGGTTTTGGGCGGTGCTCCGGCGCGCTTGCTCAGTGAGCGACGGTCGTATGATATATGGGGTGAATGAGCGAATAACAGGGATGGTGCTCCGGCGCCTTGAAAATCAAGGGTCGTATGATATATTGATGAACGGATTTTCCTTACAAACTAACACTACTCCTAGGAAAGCAAGTAAAATATTGAAAGTGCATTACAGGAAAATATAAGTTGCTCCGTGGGAGGCTTTGGTTTGGTGTTTGAACCCTTTGAATGTAGCTTGAGCCTTGTATTTATAGGAAGAGTTCCTGGAGGAGTAATCGAGGCTGAAAATCTGCATGGTGGAGCCTGATTAGAGCAAGTGGGTAGTCCAATCGACATTTGGGATCGTGAAGTATGGTGGTGTGACCCCATAAATCCTGGTGAATCTCGGCCGCCGCCCTTGATCGTGGGTTCTGCGCTTCTAGGCCGTGGGGACGCATTTATTGCTCTGATAGCTTAGTCACCTAATCTCTCAAGCTGTAAGAATTCTTATGAGAATGTCTGCGTCTAATCATTCTGATTCCTATCACCAAATCCTGACTTCAGTCACTTCCCACCTTCCCTCGTGCATTAAATGCTTATTCGTGGTCAATGGGTTTGCTGCAATAAACAGAGGCACTACTTCATTAAATGAATCGTGGGACCCTGCTGCCACTTGATGATCTGACTTTAATACCTTTGGTTGTGATTTTGTTCGGCCTCGGCCTCGGCCTATAATCGAGGCCGAGAAGATCATGCCTTAGCAATTCTTCTCTTGTTTTCAGGAAGGCCAACATCTTCGCAAAACGCCGCGTTTTAGTTTCACGAGCAAGTGCCAAGGCCGAGAAAAAGGGCTCCTTCGGTCAGTTCATGGTCGTGATTTATTAGGCACAAACACTCCTCTAATCCCATCCCACAAAGATTTTAAATCATCAATCAAAGGCTCCAAGTAGACGTCTATATCATTTCCGGGTTGTTTAGGACCGGTAAAGTCAACATCATGAACTTTCGTTTCATGCACAGCCATGGTGGGAGATTATATGTAACTAAGATAACTGGTCAGCAACTATATCTGCTACTTAGAGAACTGTGGGGATTGAATCCATCAGATGAAAGAGCCAATCTCAAGTTTCTCGGCTCATTACCAAACTCGGGCCATTTATCATCAACAAGTTTCCAAGACGGGGAATCCGCCGGATGAGACATCTGACCGTCAATTGATTTTCTAGCAGCATGCCAAGTCAAATTCTTAGCTGTCTCATGTGATTGAAACATCCTTTTAAATCTTGGAATTGGAGGAAAATACCACAACACCTTCGCTGCCACACCCTCTTTCAAGAATCCATCTTTGGTTTCCTTCCACCTTGAGATACCACAAGTAGGACAATTAGTTGAATCTTCATACTCCTTCCTATACAAGATGCAATCATTGGGGCATGCGTGGATTTTCTCATAACTCAGCCCCAATGAACACAAAGTCTTTTTTGCCTCATACATAGAGGCCAGTATTGTATTTCCTTCTGGAAGCAACTCGCCCTGAAGTATCAATAATTCTGTAAAACATACATCACTCATCCCATGTTTTGCCTTCAAATTATACAACTTCACTAATGCCGATAACTTGGTGTACTTTCTACAACCAGGGTACAATGGTTGTTCTCCATCCCCAGTCACATTAGCAAACTCATAAGGATCGGATCCAAAATCACCAAAATCATTATCATCCATCTCTATTTCTTCAGACACAAAACTGTACCTACTATGGTCATCATCTTCTTCAACATTTCTACTAGCATTAGTAGTTGGTTCCCAAGGTTCTCCATGAAATGTCCAATTCTTATAGCTTTGGTCAACTCCATTAAAGTATAAGTAATCCCTTATAATTCCAACCCCAAACAATTTCAAATTCACACATTTAACACATGGACAACGGATATGCGTTGTAGTTAGAAGATTTTCTACATAAAATTGCAAAAATGCTTCCACCCCTAACTCATATGCCTTCGATCTTCTATCCAAGTGCATCCATGACTTATCCATCTTCGACACTATATCCTATTATCTATAATAATGTGAAAAGACAAGCAATGACTATCACTATAGCAGATTATATAAGGTTTTAATAGCAAATAATATAGTATACAGACGACGGTTTTTAAACAACAACAGACGTATTACACATATATAGACGACGGGTTTTAAAAAAACGTCGTCTAATGCTAGCAAGAAACAGAGGCCAGCGAACTTGAACCACGACGGTAGTTAAAAAATGCGTCGTGGTAATAAAATACAGACGACGGTTTGTTAAAAAACCGTCGTCGTATGCATAAAAACACGTATACTAAGCACGAAACCAACATATACTAAGCATGAAAACATTAAATCCATTCCCGATTCATAATAACAGAGAGTGATTAAAAGATCCGACAACATTAAATCCATTCCCGATTCATGAAAACATGAAACATTAAATCCATTAACCCATACCGTCGACAACATTAAAAAATCACAAAACCCTTTACCACAGAACTGAATATCATTCAATGAATTTACAAGCATGAGATTAGGGTTTGTACTTACAGGTAGGCAGAGCTCACAGATTATGGCCAACTTGGATTCGACGGAGTTGTAAACTTGGCCAACTTGGATTTGACGGAGAGCCCAACTTTGAATTAGAGTTGAAGTGAGAGAGCGGAGCGAAATGTTTTAGGTCACAGACTATGGCCAACTTGGTTCAGGGTTACAAGTATAAGAGTTAGAGCGAAATCTGAAAATTTTAGGTCGAGGTGAAATTTTTAGAAAGCGTGCTTTTTAAAAAACATCGACGGAAACAAAAAACAACCGTCGTTAAAAGTTCAACCTAAACATGACGCTTATTTAAAAAATGACGTCATTGTAAATATCCTTACGACGCAAAACCAAACTACCGTCGTTAACATGTCAAAAGAAATATGACGCCTATTAAAATAATTGGGTCGTGGTATCTCCATACGTCGTTAAAAAAAAACAGACGTATTAGAAAATTAAATAGACAAATATACCCTAAACCCTAAACCCTAAACCCTAATAAATAAAACCTAAATTATGTATATTTTTGTAAAAAATAATTTTTCAAAAGGGATTAGGCTTTTATGGCCTAAAATATCTCATCCATAAAACCCTAAACCCTAATCCCTTTTCTAAATTTATTTAAACCCTAAACCCTAAACCCTAAACCATTAAAGTATAAGTGATGTTGTGACTCATGAAAATATTTTTCTTTTTGGTGGTAATTTTAAATTTGTATAACTCAAACTTATTTTTTTAAAGCTTAAGGGGGAAGAAAATATCTCAATGACTTCATAGGAGTTAACGTTGCATTTTTTGGAGTTATTTTAAATTTATTATGAATATTTCGAATTAAATAGAATAAAATATTATTAATAAAACCCACAAACGACGTTGTAAATCATAATAAACGACTTAATTTTAAAACAAACGTCGTTTAAAGTTAAAACCATGGCCATTTTTACACATAAAATGACGTACAAACCATTTTCCACGACCTAAACTCTTAACCTCTCGCCGTCTAATGTCAAGAAAACAACGTCGTCTATATAACCAATAGCGTCGTTTGAAAAATATTTTACGTCACTGTTTAAAAAAATATGACGTTGTTATGTGTGTACAATGTCATTTTAATAAAACCACGGTTTAGAAATGCGCTCATCGTAAATCATCGACGGAAAACAAAAAAATCGTCGTTAAAAATATAAATAAACATGATGCTTATTACATCTATACCCTAAACCCTAAACCCTAAACCCTAAACCATAAAATATAAACCATAAATTATATATATATTTTTAAATAATTTTAGAAAAGGGTTTATGTTTATACGGCCTAATATATATTAACCATAAACCCTAAACCCCAAAAATAAACCTTTATCCCCCTAAACCCTAAACCCTAAACCTTTAAAGTATAAGTGATGTTGTGACTCATGAAAACATTTTTCTTTTTGGTTGTAATTTTAAATTTGTATAACTCAAACTTAATTTTTTAAAGCTTAAGGGGGAAGAAAATATCGCAATGACTTCATAGGAGTTGACGTTGCATTTTTTGGATTTATTTTAAATTTATTATGAATATTTCGAATTAAATAGAATAAAATATTATTAATAAAACCCACAAACCACGTCGGCGTTAATAAATTAACGACGTTTTAAATTATAATAAACGACTTAATTTTAAAACAAACGTCGTTTAAAGTTAAAACTATGGCCATTTTTACACAGAAAACAATGTACAAACCATTTTCCACGACCTAAACTATTAACTTCTCGCCGTCTAATATCAAGAAAACAACGTCGTCTATAGAACCAAAAGTGTCGTTTGAAAAACCTTTTACGTCGCTTTTTAAAAAACTGTGACGTTGTTATATGTGTACAACATCTTTTTGAAGAAATGACGGTTTTTTGCAACATGAAAACCTCAACAAATTTGGTTCAGCCAGATCTTGGGTTTTTCACAACATGAAAACCTCAACAAATTTACAGGGAGGTTGACTGTGCATTTTTTGGTTATATTTTGAATTTAATAGATATAAAGACGACGGTGTTCTATATAATTATGTCGTTGCAAGTTTTATTACACGTTGGTCACACAATTTCCTTTTTTTAAAAATAATGAAAACCTATTTGAAATTCATAGGGAAAAAAAGAATGTACATTATACATAAAATTTGCACAAAAACTTATCTAATTCTAACCAATTTTGTACAAAAACATGTCTAATTCTAACAAAATTTGTACATTTTATAAAAATGTTTAAGTATTCTAAAATTCCTCTACTCCATATGAACACAAACAAACTCTGCCCATTCTTTCCTAACTTCTTCAATTGCTTCTTGGGGGTATGGCGCTTGATCCTTTCCCTTCGCAAACTGCAATCCATAAACTAAGATTATTCTCACAGACGACGCTATTTTTCATTTACCGACGTAGTCTATATATTCAACGACGGTATTTTGAATTTACCGTCGTTGATAATATAAAAACCCACATAAAAATAAATCTGAAAATTTTCTTCTTACCATCGTCTCAAATTCCAAGGAAGGATCCAAGATGATGTCTCTCATAAAGCACATGACATAATACCCGCATTCTACACTGCTTGGTTGCTTTGGAGTGCCGGGCAGAGTTTTCCAAAGAGGTGCTTTACGGCCTATTCTGCCTATGTGTGAATTATACATTTTTAAAGCACTGTTCACTATGTTTTTCCCGTCCTCATCCACAACTCGATTTCCAGGCAGTGGATCCAGAAAATAGACGGTCTCCTTCTTTGCTCTCACAATGATCAAGACCCAATGACGGCTGCTCAAAATAAATATAAAGGTTAAATAGTTTTATATGCAGAGCATCATACAAACAAAATCCTGTTTTTTGTTTGGAGACTAACCCTGGATTGTAAGGCATCAAGAAAATCTGTTCACCATCTGTTTTTTGAAGTCGATTGGCTACGAGACGTGATCTTTCAGTTAATGAGCCAGCGTCGGCACTAACTAGAGCAGGGTCGATAAAGCCAACCATATTCACCATATTTGCAGCTTTCAAATTATCAAATAGGCACCTAAATATATGAATTGAAACCATGAGTGTTTTTTTTTTCAACATAAAGGAGAGTGTCAAATGAATATTTGATAAGGACAAACCTCATATATACTGCAACCACAGTTGCCCCAATTTCTTCCATGCCAGCAAATTGGGTAATATCTTCATGTGCAAGACGAAGGTATTACGATCTATGCCAAAGACCTCCTTCTCAATTGTAAAGGTCATAGCCTTCTCCTGAGGCTTTAGTGTCGATTCCACATAACTACAAAGGGATTGTAAAGAAGATGGCAACTCCAGCTTTGAATAATCTGGTACTTCAGTATTCTGTTTGAAGAAATAAAGCAACATAAAGTGACGTGGTAAATAAATAACAACGACGGTTTAAATAACAAACCGTCGTCTTAAAATAAGTTACACGACGGGGGAAACATATTGTCGTAATGAATACTTTATTACGTCGTTTAAAAAAAAACCGACGTCTAATTCAAATGTAAAATTCATAATTAATGAATTTACCTTTTCAATTTGCTTTTCTCCAACACTGGATTGCTGTTTTAATAAATAAAGAGATCTATATATATATAAGAAAGCTTGTACAACAATTTAAACATTCAATTAAATAAAAAATGCCGTGGAAATTTAAAACAAACGACGGTTTAAAGAAAATATAAACGTCTGAAAATTGAAAAACAAATGAAAAAGGGAAGTTATGAGAATTTACCTTTTCATCTTTCTTTTCTTCAATCTTTTCTACATCTCCAGATTTCTGTTATAAGAAATAAAGAAATATATATAAGATATTGAACAAAAAGTAAAAAAAAATTAAAAAGTAAAAAAATTAAATTAAACCGTCGTGGTACTGTATAACAAACGACGGTATGTAAGAATTACAGACGTCTAAATTTAATTAAACGACGGTAAATAATAAACGCTGTGGTAATTCATGTATTACGACGGTAAAATTGAAAAACAAATGAAAAAGGCAAAGTTATGAGAATTTACCTTTTCATCTTTCTTTTCTTCTACCTTTTCTACATCCCCAGATTTCTGTTATAAGAAATAAAAATATATATATAAGACATTGTACAAAAAGTAAAAAAAATTAAAAAGTAAAAAAAATTGAATTAAACCGTCGTGGTAATAAATACAGACAACGGTATGTAAGAATTGCAGACGTGTAAAATTAATTAGACGACGGTAAATAATAAACGTCGTGGTAATTGATGTATTACGACAGTTATGAGAATTGAAAAACATATGAAAAAGGAAAAGTTATGAGAATTTACCTGTTCAACTATCTCAACTATCTTTCCTTCTACTCTCTTTTCTACTTCCCCGGATTTCTGTTTTAAAAAATAAAGAAATATATAAATGACATTGTACAAAAATTAAAAACAAGTAAATAAACCGTCGTGGTAAAGTATAACAGAAGACGGTGTGTAATAATACAGACGTCTAAATATCATCAAACGACGGTTTAATAAAAATACGTCGTGGTATAACTTTTAACATGGCGGTAAATATAAACAGAGAAACATAGAATTCAAAGTTCAGAGACGTTACCATATCTTCCTTTTTTTCCCCATTCTTGGCTGTATCCTCCTCAAATTGTAGGCCTCTAACATCAAGTGCCCCAGAGCAGCTTGCTTTGTCCGACATTGGATTTTTGGGACTTTGCCCTTGGATATGGGACATTGTATTCAGTTTCAGCACGCTTGGATCAAAATTGGGGATGAGTTTGGAAAGCTGACTCAACAAATTTTCCCTCTCTGCTTCTACCAATTGCTTGGTCCTAGCCTCCATTTTTAAACTCTGTTCCCTTGATCTAGCCTCCATTTTCAAAGTCTCTTCTTGAAGGACAAGTCTTACACTTTCCTTCAATTGATCGGCAAACCTTACCTTCTGTTGTCTAGGTAAATTGAAGTATTGCTTAGGGGAAATCCCAGCCCCTACCCCTCTAAATCTTCCTGGATGCTCGGGACCCAAAGCCAATGTCACGACATCATTGGTTCTTGACAGAGAAAGAGTGCCTTCAGAGACTTGCTTTTGCAAATCATCCTAACAAAAAGACATAATAAAAAGTCAGAATAAGGAAACAAACGACGGTTATTTATAAAATATAGACGTAATATAATATTTCACACGACTTAATAACATAACAATCGACGTAATACAATATTTCAGACGACGCTACCTAAATACCAACATTATTAATTTATTAACACGACGTCAATAATAAACCACCGACGTCTTATGATATAATTAAAAAACAGAGTAGTGATTCCAGATTCAGACCTTTAACGACGTGTTTTAAAATATTTCGACGTAGTAATATTTTTCACACAACGCAAAAATATAACAGCAGACGTAATAAAATTTTTAAAACAGAGTGAGTAGGCTTACAATTAATTTTGCTTTCTCTGCAGCCTTTGGATCCGGGATGTTACCATGTTTGTCTTCTCTAGCTTTTTTCCATAAGGTAGATGATCAATATCTACCCCAGACATGATTTCCACCAAGTGCTCCTTCAAACCAACATATCCTTTTCGAGACAATCGATGATTGTACTCAAGTTTCTCCCTCCTCTGTGATTGTTCTTCATGCACAGCCTCAAATTTTTCAGATAACCTTGAAGCTACAAAGGCATCCCATTGAGCTTTCTCTATGAATTTGTATGTTTCAGGGGGTTGCCTTAATTTCTCCTTCTCCTTGATGAATGGAAGGATATGAACGCTCATTAGTGTAGACTTGAAATCCTTCCATTTCTTGGCAGCAGAAGATAACACCATTTTCTTGCCCCCTTGACCAACCACAAAAGCCATGTCAACGGCTTCCCAAATATGCTCTTTTATATCCTTGGATATTTGAACCCATTTCTTGTCCACAAGTGGGACTCTGGAGCGTGCCAACACACCAATGTAGGACTACATCTCACTATGTGCAAGGCCAAATGGTTTCCCTTCTTCATGGTACTCAACAACAGGCTTGATTTTCTGAAATTTTCTCTTCACAACATGGGGCATTGTGCTTATACCCCGACCTGACTTTGGCTCCTCAGAAAATGTTGCCGTGTTGCTTGGTTCTGTCTCAGAAGATGAAACAAACTTCATCTTCTTCGAGGACTTGGCTTGAGGATTTACAACTCTAAGCTCCTTACATTCATTTTTTTTCAAGCCAGACTCCTTACTTTGGGATTGAGAAACCATGGTTACAGACAAATCAAACCTGCAAGTGAAAATATATCAGTGAAATTAAGAAAAAACACGACGATTATTTATAAACTACGACGTATTATAATATTTCAAACGACGTAAGAACAAAACAATCGACGTAATAATAAATTTTCACGACGGTAATTAACCACTGACGTGATAAAATATTACAACGACGTCAATAATAAACAACCGACGTCTTATGATAGAATCACAAAAAACAGAGTATTAAATATTACAACGACGTTAATAATAAACATTCAGCGTGGTATTGAAAATAAAACGACGTAAATATTAATATACCGTCGTCTATACCACAAAAACAAATTAGGAAAAACGTAAAATATTTTCAACAGAAAAATAATTAAAAAGATTTTCGAAACAAAAACCATTGTTCAGAGAAATCAAACCTGCGATGAATATATCCTTAAAAATCAAATACAAAAAAAGAATATCATTTTAAAAAACAAAGAAGAACACTTTCACACGACGCTAGGGTGACTGACGAACCGTCGTGGTCTATAAATCTAACCACGTAAATAACAAGCCACCGTCGTCTTATTTAGTTGAAGTAAAAGAATCAGAGTAGTGTTCAAACTTGGAAACTTTCCGTCTTTGTCTGCAAATTTTATCAAACTTGGAAAGAAAAAATGTAAAAAGATTTAAAACAACGAAAATGATATGCGCATGCAAAACAGGAACAAAAATCCTTCCAGACATGCTTACCCTTTGCGTGTAATGAAAGCTTTCTCCTGGAGTTTGGTGTTTCAGTTCAGAGACGAAGACGAAGAGGAGAGGAAGACGAAAAGTTCTCTCGGAGATAAGCTTGAAAGTTTGAAACAGCGCTTTGAGAATGAATAATGAGAGAAGCTTGAAAGTTTTTCTCGGGTTTGGAAACAGTGCAAGTATGGGTCAGGTAGGCGAAAAGTTTAAAATAATAACAGACTGTTTCATAAAACGACGCTATTAATAGGAAGCGCCCTAGTATGAAACATTATACGGCGCTATAGGTTCACACCGCCCTATAATATTACTTTACACGACGCAAGGTTTTAATGAACCGCCGTTTTTATATCGAATTACACGACCCATTTTTCTTCAAAAAGATGAATCACGTCATTTCCAATTTACCCAACGACCTTATACTCAATAATAACGACATTAAAAATTCGTACTACGTCGTTTTAATTACTCATACTAACGTGTAACTTTTTTAATTACACAATAAATTAGTTTTCCAAAAAATTACAACGTCGTTTTTATATAGCGTCGTTGTTAATTAATTTATACGACCTTATTTTAGTTTTAAACGACGTTTATGTTTTCATATAAACGTCGATAATTTAAAAAAAACCGACGTGGTGTATAAGATTTGTTTATAAATAAGGGGTTTTCTGTCTTTCTGTCATCTTCATTTTTCAATTAGGGTTTCAACTTTTTCTCACCTCTCTGGAGGCACATTACCTCTCTGTCTCACCTCGCTTTCATTTTTCAGTTTGGATGTTGATGTGTGTGCGCGTTTGTGTATCTGAAAGACACAAACACGCACACATCATCTAAAAAATTGTCTTTCTGCACAGAAGGAGAACAAGGTCTGCATCAGCCCTCTTTCTCAGCTCCTCCATGATGGGGTTCTCTGTGTTGATCTCCATGGTCTTCTTGCTCGACATGTACCCAGCCGCTCTGTTATCCCTCAAGGCCTGAGCCTTCATGATTCTTTCCATGTTGGCAGTCCAGCCATACTCGCCTGTCACCAAATAGCAGGGAGAGTCTACCACACGGTCAGACACCACAACCTTCTCCACTCTGTCACCCAAAACATCCTTCACAACCTTGCAGAGTCCCTCAAACTTCTCCTTCAACTCTTCCTTCTTCTTTGCCTCGTCTTCACTCTCTTCTTTGGTGCGTCGTGGTTTAAAAATATCTATACGTGTACCCATTTTTTAGGTGTTTAAAGTATGTTTCTACGACGGGTTTCTATTACCGTCGTCTTTTAAAAAACAACGACGGTTTTTTGATCTATCGTCGTTGTTTACTGGTCGTCTTTTGCCCTTTTTGTAGTAGTGAGAGTTAGACCTAAGTTTTTTTCACCCACATACATGTTCTGGAAATGAAAACTTACATAGGAGGTTAGGCACTTCCAAAATGGCTTCCCTCAATTTTTATCTGATTTTGAAACCCGAAGCACCATTGCAGCTCCACAATACTGACACCTCTTTGTTTGAGCGGCAAATGAAGACGAAGACATGTTGAATCTTCTCAGTTGTACCTCTTCTCACTCAGATCTTCTCACTGAAACCTCTTCTGACTCATACCTTCTCACTCATACCTCCTCAGTCATACCTCTTCTCACTCATAGTTCTCAGTCATACCCCTTCACTCATAACCCTAAACTTCTCACTCAGGTCTCTCTCATCTTTGCCCAAATTGAATTATATCCTTCTTTTCTGTGTGTGGGTGGGTTGGTCACGATCTGGACACCTGTACCGTCATGATTGTGGCACCTTTTACCCGAAAAACCAATATAATATTTCACTACCAAATATTAATCTGAAAATTAAGGGGACACTGCTTTAAATATATTATTTTAATTATATTTCATTAAGGTAACTAGTTGGATAAGAATCTATCATCATTGGTTCCATTTTAATAAGCTTACTATGGTTAGTTTGGTGTGGGAAAATGAAAAAGTATCTGATGGGACCTTCTGTGACTAGTCAGTAATCCATCAAATTTGTATCAATGAATGTGATGGTGGTATCCAAATTAGGCTATGCAAATAGGTTATTAATTGACTTTTGACTATCCGACTCTCTTTGCATTTCGATGATGTCTTCCCTTCTCTTCTCTTGAGTTTTAGGGTGTTGTGTTCAGTTTCTTTAAAAAGGGTCAACTTGGAAAAACCCCATGTGGAAACACCTTTTGAAAACACTACAAACAGAGGCTAAAACAAAACCAAAACCCTATATATTTTCATTTCTCCCCTCTTCAACTCCTCAAATCATTCCATTCCAAAAACATTTCAATGAATTCGAAACATTTCACCACACTCAGAGGAAAGAGAAGGAAACATCTCCATTTGGATATGCCCCAAGCCTTCATCCCGGAGTTAGCTTGGTTTAAAGTGATGTTATGCATGGCAACTCAATCATCGGAAGATCTCTTCCGTATGGCATCTATGTGCCCATTATTCCATACGTTGTCAAACACTCCACAAGTGTGGAACACCATTTCAATGGAAAAGTACCGAGACCATCCTAGCTGGTACCATGCCAATCCTGCTATCCAGCTTTTCTTGCAACAATGTAGGGCTTGCGAGAACCCTGAGTCGATATTTAGAGAAGCGGTCAAAGTGTTTTTCTTGGAGGGTAACGTGGAAGCGTTGCATGGGATGCGCATTGTAGCCAAGACAGGCCATATGGAAGCGGCATATCTAGTTGGACTACTTGGCATGTCCGAAATTGGTCAGTCAAAAGAGGATGTATTATAATTTTTGTGTTCTTTAAATCAACGTAACAACATTGATATGAAAGGAATCAGGGATGCTTTGAGACGAAGATTAAGCCAAGTTTTCTCTGTTTCAAGACATATCGTAGATATGTTTTACTATGGGAAGATTAAGTTCAATCATTGCAGCGCTTGTAACAACAACGAATGGTGTTTTGTTGTTGAAGGCTGTCCTACTTAAGCAAAGATAAATCCTGTCTTCTGGACTTGTTGCAAGCAATGCAAATGACACCGTGAGAGTGTTTTTTGGTTCAAGGTGATGCGTGTGTATGTTGTGCCAAGGAATCCATACCCTTATAATTAGCTGTAGTATGTTTTTATGGTTTTTATGCATTGTGGACTTGCTTCTCTTGAGTTCTAGGTTGGCTGGCTACGTTGTCCAAATGTTGTTTAAATGTTGGGTTTTAATCTATTTTGTCTGGTGTTTGTGCTGTCATAAACCGTTTTATATATAAATGTATGTATATATATTTATATAGTCGAATGATTATTGACATCATAGACGGGTAAGTATGACATTTTACTGACACAGATATTTTGCACAACTGTAATCTAAATATTTGCTGAACGAAAAGGCGTGCATGGAGTGAGGTGTCTTTTCACTGGTGCTTGGGAATTACATTTTCCCACTTATCATATCCCAAACGATTTGGTTACATGTTTCTTAAGCAAAACTTGAACAGTGAGTGACTTTGAATAATTTTTTCCAGATGTTGTACAATGGATGGCTTGTATATTTCCATTTTATTTTTCAAAACATCCTTTAACCCTAACAGAGAAAAAAAAATTAACAAATTGAAGAAGAGAGAAACTGATTAGCACCAGAAATGGTCTATTTGCACGCAAAATAACAATAAAAATAATAATTTCGAGTAAATATAATTAACAAATGTAGAGGCTAAAAAGTAATATAATAATAATTTAGGGTAAATAATAATAAAATACTAATGTAGCGTAACAATGAAACAGGGAATTCAGTAGGAAGATGAAGTCTCAATGAGTTCGTAGCAATTTTCGGAACATTTTTCCAATTTTTATGTATTTAGTTATGAATTTTCTAAGAAAAAGTAATAAAATAATAATTTAGGATAAAAGGCAAGGATGTGGCCATGTTGACTGACATACACGTGTGCAAGTGGTGAAAGGTGACGGGCTGAGATCACGCCAGGTGTCCTCTTGTGATTATTTTGGCTTTTTTAGTGCAAAGATCTTAGAAAAAATGTAATAAATAGTAGGAAAATCCTAAAAATGCCCCAAAAATTACTCCAGCCTCCTTGTGACGTTATAAAACTAGGGGAACCTATAAATCATCCATTTCGCAATGAAAAAATTCAAATTTTTTTACATAACTCACTTTCCTCTTAACCCTAAGTATATATGTTTGTTAACTTTAACTTCAATAACCTACATCAACAAGCATCTCCCGTGAATGTTCAGAATTATTTTTTAAAATGTGTAACCATGAATCAGGGAATTCAATAAGGGAAATGGAGTCTCAATGAGTTCGTAGCAATTTTCGGAACATTTTTTCAATTTTTGTGTATTTAGTTCTGAATTTTCTAAGAAAATATAATAAAATAATAATTTAGGGTAAAAGGCAAGGATGTGGCCATGTGGACTGACGTACACGTGTGTAAGTGGTGAAAGGTGACGGGCTGAGATCGCGCCAGGTGTCCTCTTGCTACTATTTTGGCTTTTTTAGTGCAAAAACCTTTGAAAAAATGTAATACATAGTAGGAAAATCCTAAAAATGCCCCGAAAACTACTCCGGCCTTCTTGTGACGTTATAAAACTAGGGGAACTTATAAATCATCCTTTCGCAATGAAAAAATCCAAATTGTTTTACATAACTCACTTTCCTCTTAACCCTACATCAACAAGCATCTCCCGTGAATGTTCGGAATTATTTTTTAAAATGTGTAACCATGAATTGGGGAATTCAGTAAGGGAGATGGAGTCTCAATGAGTTCGTAGCAATTTTTGGAACATTTTTCTAATTTTTGTGTATTTAGTTATGAATTTTCGAAGAAAATAAAATAAAATAATAATTTAGGGTAAAAGGCAAGGATGTGGCCATGTTGATTGACGTACACGTGTGCAAGTGGTGAAAGGTGACGGGCTGAGATCGTGCCAGGTGTCCTCTTGTGATTATTTTGGCTTTTTTAGTGCAAAAGCCTTTGAAAAAATGTAATAAATAGTAGGAAAATCCTAAAAATGCCCTGAAAACTACTCCGGCCTCCTTGTGATGTTATAAAACTAGGGGAACTTATAAATCATCTGTTTCGCAATGAAAAAATCCAAATTGTTTTACATAACTCACTTTCCTCTTAACCCTAAGTATATATGTTTGTTAACTTTAACTTCAATAACCTACATCAACAAGCATCTCCTGTGAATGTTCGGAATTGTTTTTTAAAATGTGTAACCAAGAATCGGGGAATTCAGTAAGGGAGATGGAGTCTCAATGAGTTCGTAGCAATTTTTGGAACATTTTTCCAATTTTTGTTTATTTAGTTATGAATTTTCTAAGAAAAAATATAAAAAAATAATTTAGGGTAAAAGGCAAGGATGTGGCCATGTTGACTGACATACACGTGTACAAGTGGTGAAAGGTGACGGATTGGGATCGCGCCAGGTGTCCTCTTGCGATTATTTTGGCTTTTTTAGTGCAAAACTCTTTGAAAAAATGTAATAAATAGTAGGAAAATCCTAAAAATGCCCTGAAAATTACTCCGGCCTCCTTATGACCTTGTAAAACTAGGGGAACCTATAAATCATCCATTTCGCAATGAAAAAATTCCAAATTGTTTTACATAACTCACTTTCCTCTTAACCCTAAGTATATATGTTTGTTAACTTTAACTTCAATAACCTACATCAACAAGCATCTCCCGTGAATGTTCAGAATTGTTTTTTAAAATGTGTAACCATGAATCGGGGAATTCAGTAAGGGAGATGGAGTCTCAATGAGTTCGTAGCAATTTTTGGAATATTTTTCCAATTTTTGTGTATTTAGTTATGAATTTTCTAAGAAAAAATAATAAAATAATAATTTAGGGTAAAAAGCAAGGATCTGGCCATGTTGATTGACGTACACGTGTGAAAGTGGTGAAAGGTGACGGGCTGGGATCGCGCCAAGTGTCCTCTTGCAATTTTTTTGGCTTTTTTAGTGCAAAAATATTTGAAAAAATGTAATAAATAGTAGGAAAATCCTAAAAATGCCACGAAAATTACTCCGGCCTCCTTGTGACGTTATAAAACTAGGGGAACCTATAAATCATCGGTTTCGCAATGAAAAAATCTAAATTGTTTTACATAACTCACTTTCCTCTTAACCCTAAGTATATATGTTTGTTCACTTTAACAAGTATATTTCCTTAATATTCGTTATATAATTTATAATAATACAAGAATTAATTTCCTTTCATATATAAGGATGTAAAAATATCTGTTTTGTTATAATAATGTACATAAATAATAATTGCACACTGCTTTGAAGCCATCATTGCAATTGCGCCCAGAGCTTTGAACACATCAGAGGTTTTCAATAAGTTGTCCATATGCAACTGCGCCTAAAGTTTTGAACACGTCAAAGGTATTCAATAAGTTATCCATCGGGAATCAGTAAAATATTTCTATCATGTCCAATCACATAAAATAATGCCATACTTTTTCTGAAAAACCTCACATCAGTCAAGCAATTTTAAAATATTAGTGAATATTTGTCCTATTCTCTATGAGTGATTATATATTCACCCTGAATTTTTTTCACAGTATATGTTAACTTTGAGGGATTCCACAAACATATAGTATAAAGAAAGAAAACAATAGTAGGAGATGAACCAGTACAAAAAACAATATATAACTAGTACAAAATAATGCCATAATATTAACCTTGTCACAAACGCACTCACAAATGCTTTTTCATAAACCTTGCCCTAACATATAATAAATAAAGGCAACATTGCATATGATACAACCATGTCCGAATCTGATACGTGATCACAAAAAATTGGACATGGCAACAACATATGACTGAAGTAGATGGGCACTTTGCATCTCGTGTTATCGTAATTAAAGACATCAAAATATTAAGGTTGAAATCTTCTATAGTAGTAAGCATCAAAATAGGTTTGAAGCAGAGTTTAACGAAAATTCCAATTCCACTGATTTGCCTCTGCTCAAACAGGAGAACCAAAATGGTTACCTTCCTTGCTGAGTATATTTGTTAACGTCAGAAACGATAATAAATGACCAATCCAACCCGGGTACGATGAGTTTTGCATAGGACCGGAAGTAGTCGAATCTAGCTTGCATCACACGCTTCTTTGACTCAACTGCATTAGATGAGTTCTTGTATTTTTTAACAGCTACACTCCGAAGTCATTTGTGTCTACGCTTCATGCACTGTAACTTCGCCCTATCTAGATTGGCCTACCTTTTGTCATCTTCAATTTGGCCTTCAACAAATTCCAAACGTGCCCTTGCCCTTTGGATTTCATCACCAAGTTGAAGATGCCTCTCCTTCTAGAATCCAAGAACTCTTTTAGACTCAAAACTTCCAACAAAATGGTCATTCTGTCTAGGAATGTGACACTGCTTGTTTGGTGACTCACTTGCGTTTCAAAGGCGGTCTTTGTTTGGAGGGGTGTTTATTATGCTGACATCAAACTTGGTTAGTAAATCCATTCTATGGAGGGAGAGAGTTTCTGTGGAGGAGAGAGTTTCAGTGGATGGAGAGAGATTCGATGGTGGAGTGAGTTTTTTGTGGAGGGAGAGTTTCTATGAAGGGGGTGATAGTAATACCAATAAAAGGGTTCCCGCCAAAAAACATTTGGTTGAAAATGTATAAATTAATTTTTGGTCTGATACAATCTAAGCTTAATCCTAACTAGTTTGGTTAGTTTGGTTGGGTTCACTAACTAGATGTCACTTCCATTGAGTTTCTTTAAACCATTGATAGTGGTGTAAGGAGAGTATGAGGTTGACATGCTTGAAAAGCAAAACCTGACACCTCTTTTTAAAAATTGAAATAAAGTACATATGTTGACTACACACAAGCTTTGGTATGTTGATCTATAAAGCTATGTCCCCTTTCTCAAACGAAATTGCATATGCAATCCTCATCCTCTAAAAACAAATAGGATTATTCAAGCATGTCAACCTCTTCAGGCGCAACAACACAGTCGAAGATGAAAAATTGGAGTCGTAGGTTCCATTTCCACGTTGTACTCGCCAACCCCTTCCATTTTCAACATCATTTGGGAGTGAGGGGGACTCCGATGATCCATTAGAGGCAACACATGCAGCCAGTAGCAAGCTAGATTATAATTTCAGACTGATCAATTCATGGCACGAGAAATGTGTTGAAGACGAGGCCATTGGGGCTGATCTTAAATTAGAGTTAACAAAGCGTTCTCCCAAAAGAACAAGTACTTGAAGTTGAGTCATAAAAGGAAGCTAAAAGCTGAGGAGTTGGATACAGTAATGAATGATGAAATTAAAGGTTGTTTGATGAACCATATGTGATGCGAAGAGCACCACAGTGAACTGGAGTTGGCATTGAACGAAGGATTCGAAAAATTCCGAGCATTTGCGGCAACTACTCATACAAGTTATAATTGGGACTATGTATCCCCTGATGCTGTGAGAGAGATACTAGACGATGGTGGTGACATGAGTGAGCATAAGCACGTCAAAGCTGCTTGGAAGAAGCCGACCGATACGACTAAGTGATTGTGGCTACCGTTGTTCAATTGGTTGAGGGTGATCGTGGTATTGCACAAATTAGAAGTATATTCCCTTAATGTCATTATCTAATTTAAAATAACACAAATATTAGTTTCATTTGCTTCATATATAATTTTTGGGACTATGTATTGCAAGTCATCATGTGTTCCTTCTGTCTAACATTATATTTTGCAAATATCGAAATATTATTCAATAAGCAGTCAATATCACAGCACGTTGGGAATCAGTAAAGTCCCATTATTATGTCTGTTCACATTAAAGAGCTGGAGTACTTTTTCTCAAAAAACTGACACGTGAGTCATAAGTAACATACCATGTGCTATACATTGTTTAGTGAATGGTTTATGGTTTATTTATATTTAATAAAATTCCAAATATTGCTGAATATTTATTTCGTCTATATTAGTGGGGACATGAGTGACCATAAGAATGTCAGAGCTGCTAAGAAGAAGCTGACCAATACGACCGAGTGATTGTGGCTACCATTGTTCAGTTGGTTGGGGAGATCGTGGTATTGCTAAGAGGGAGAACATAAAATGCTTTGCAATCAAATTTTCTTTTGTGTGTGGAATTATGAGTAGTTCAAATGTTAGTGTACCCTTTAATATTCTCCAAGCGTTTGAAATGTGCTTAGCTGCAATGTACTTTTTTACACGCTGATTTCTAATCATTTTGTTCCAACAAAGTGCTTCAAGTATCCTGACGTACACGAATGTTTACAAAATCGTGCACCTAATAACCAGTCGAGCTTAGACTTAATAACCAGTAAAACACTAGAACATAACTTTCGGAAAAATTGGGTGCTGCTAGAAATGATGAGTGCTGCTGGAAATCATTACTGCTAGTGGAAACAACAGCTGGCTGCTGGAAATGCTGCATTAGCCTGTATATAATCAATGAATCTCTGTTAAAACATAATTCACCATAAACTACCCATTTTACATGGTAAAAGTCATTGCTTCTTCACATAACTCAAAATTTGATACTTTATCAAATGTCTATGAAAATTTCTAAATAGGGAGAAGACGTAAAATTAACATGTGTCCAAATTTAATGCAAGAATCAAACCAACCAAATTTTCATTTCAATTAGCAGTGGACATAATAAGAGCTCATCAGTGGACATGAACAAAAAAAATAATAATAATAAAACTGCATCTACAAAACTTCACCTGATCATTAGTCTTCATAACAACCGGGCTTTGTATAATAGAAACATAAATCATTCAGTTGGTCCGTGCATCTTGTCAAATTCGTCCAATAATGGGTCACTAAGATCTATTGGAGTTGATTCGTCATTGTTTGACAGTGATGTCCTGCATAAACACCAAACACAAGCACATATAAAATTTACCTATTCAAATTTTAGGTGTTATTATAAATAGTTTTAACATCTTACGGTGTGTTCAAATTTCTTGGGCATTGTCTTATATCATGACCAATGTGTCCACACTCCTGACAGGGTCGAATCCCTCGCTTCATTGCCTTTTCCTTTGCTCCCATTACTCGTTTCAACCTTCCTTTGCATCTTACTCTCTCAGGGTCTTTCATATATTGTGTTTGAGAGCTGGACCCTCCAACTTCGTTATTACTTGCTCCATCCTTCAATAACTTCAACTTCACCCGCAAACTTTTTAGAGTCTCTGACAGTAGCTCACATCCTTCTTCAAACATTAATGCATCCTCAACCACATCTGAAGCAAGTCAGGACATTGTACTCCGCTTTATTAAAAGACCAGGGTCTGCACAATCTTTAATTTCGTTGCCATTTGCATCTGACACCAATTCAGATTTCGCAATTTTCTTCCACCTGTTTAAAATATATTTATCGGGCATATATTCAATCTGGTCCCTTCTGAACAATGCTAGGATGTGCTAGCAAATAATTCCAACAAATTCAAATCTATTGCAACTACACGATGCATGGTCAGAATCTTTGACATATTCGACTTCTGCCACTCTTGTTTCCCAATTTTTCCTTTCGCTCACACTAAAGACAACTTTAGAAGCATCCTCTGTTTTGAGCTCTTGGAAACATGCTGTACTTTGTATTAGTTCTTGCTCAAAATTTTGAAACATTGCCCTTGTGTATAAGGTAGCCATTTGTTTGTTCATTGGCATTGGTAGAATACATTGAGCCACTTCAAATGCATCTACATGATTAGCAACTAACTCTTTTTGACATTGATGGGAAAGTACTCTCTCAAATCGTATTATGAAATCCATCAACGAATTTCTCCTTGATATGTATTGCTGGAAGAAAGCATGAGAACCTTCCGCTCTTTAGCTGCTTGACATTCCAGGGGCAAAAACGTGTTGTACGTAGGCTGGAACCCAAGATTCCCTTAAATCAAACATTGAACTTAGCCATGGAGGGTCAGTCAAACCAGCCTTTGTAACCATAATATTCCACTTTGCATCAAACTCATCCTTATTGTCAGTATCCCATATGGTTTTTTGAAATTCACGCCAATACTCCTTATTAGCAGAATGCGGTAACTTAACAGAGAACTTTGATGTGATGTGCCATATGCAAAATCGATGAAATGTAGTCGGGAAGGCTATTGAAATCGCTCTGGCCATTGTCACATCTTGATCAGTAATGATCATTTTAGGTTCGCCACTTGGCATGGCTTTCTTAAACTCCTCAAACATCCAAATAAATGACTTAGTCGTTTCCTTGCAAAAAAATGCGCATGCTAAGACAATTGTTTGACCATGGTTATTAACTCCCAACATTGGTGCAAATGTCAAGTCGTATCGATTCGTGTTGAATGTGTTATCAAATACAACTCACACCAAAAATCAAGCTCAGAAGAATCGAAAACGGAGATCTGGAACCAAATCATACTGAGCTTCCTTCGAAGAGGTGAACGAAGCTCACTTCGTTTGGAATATTAGATCTGCTCAAACAAAGCTGGTGAGTTTTGAGTCTGTTTCTCAAAATTCAAACAAAAAGGGCAAAACTGTAATCCAACATAGATACTGAATGGTATATATATATATATATATATATATATATATATTGAATGGTATAGGGTTTCTTTATATAACTATGTCTAGGACTGGGTATTTAACTAACTTATAAATAAATTTAATTACGATAAGAATTATACAATTAAAATGATTTCAAAAAGATCCTTAAAAAGAGAACAATTTTTAAAATTAAAAAAAAAACCCTAATTCAACTAACAGGAAACTTATCCCAATGAAAATTAACTCTTGCAAATTTTTTTTTCCTATTTCCTTTCTCTGCAACGTCCTCCCCCTCGGGCCCCCATTTCCTCTTTCCAGTTGTTTTCTCTTCTTCCTTTCCCTGCATTTCTCCACCAAAGTGCACAATTTTTTTTTTTTATTGGGAGAAAATGCAATTATCTTATTTTGTTGGTTTGATTAAAGACAACTTTTTGTACTTCTTTTGTTGATTGTTTGCTGTAATCCTTAGAGTCTTTATTTTTTTTTGGATAAATTAATCCTAGGATATTATATTGGTAAAGCCTCATTAACCAAAATATCCATTATCAAACAAATCAGTTTCCCACCAATATCACAACCACACCCTAAATCATAAAGCCATAACAAAACCAAGTTTTCAACAATACGCCATAACCATAATTCTAAATCCCACATATTTATCATTTGCGAACAATTCCAGTAATACTATTCGGTACTGTAAGGCCACAATCAAAATTTACACCCAAGCCCATAATTCCCAGAAACTTAACGTGTGTAAATAACCTTGGAAATGGCCTAAAGCCATTCTAGTACCTTCCCAAAGGATGAGACAGCCCCAAAAGACTCATGGTCAACAGTCGGTCAAACTTCTTGTTTTTGGTCAACCGGGCCCACGACCTCAGATTTCCGATTTGAACATTCCTACAGGTTTAACAAGGTTTACTAAACACGTCCTGCAAGTTTGATCCAGATCGAGCGATCGGATCGCTCTCGATCGCACGATCGGATAGTCACCGGTTTACGTAATCTTTGAATCATTGATTCAAAGTATACGGGACTCTGATTCTCGATCTGTGAGTTCTACACAATCTTAGAGGTACGGACAAAAACATATTTGGAAACGGGGTCAATCTAACAGTCCGAACATATCGAATCCGGATATCGCCTAATAGGCGTAAATCCATTCGACTGTCAAACGATAACCAAATTCAAATCCGAGTATACTGCCACGCTTAGGACGACATGGAGAACATTTTAGAACTCTATGAACTGCCACCAAGTGGCCTACGTGCTGCCACTTGCCATCGGCAATGGTGGGTGTCTTGAGAGATTTTCCATCCAAACCACCGGCCAAAACCTATACCAACGCGTTCAGACTAAAAAGGGTAGCAACTTTGGGTCTCGGACCCTGGCCAAGAAGTGGCCGGAAATGGGTGAAACTTCAAAATTAACCCGTCGGCCCAACATGGGTATTTAAATTAATCTTCAAAACTTCAAAATTAACCCAAACTAACTACATAAACATGTAGAGCACGATGAAAGGATGAATTTCCATACCTCACTCGTCGGATTCTATGGCCGGAGTCGCCGGAAATGGCATCAAAATCTTTGAAAGGCACTGACATTTCCAGTCGTTACAGTTCAAAATCCTTGAGTTTTCGAGCTATAAAAAGGGCTGGATTAGGTAGGGGACGTCGATACGAAACTTTTGGGACCAATTTCACAGGCCAAAGGTTTGGCCTTGTTATGTGCGACAGAGAGAGAGAGAGAGAGAGAGAGACAGAGACAGAGAGAGAGACAGAGAGAAAGAGAGACATGGGGAAGAAGAAGGAGAAAAGAAAAATAAATTGAAAAAGGCTCGGTACTGTAGCAACCGGTAACAAATTTAAAAATTCCCACTATATCCTTTTCGTTTCTAGACCTTTCTTTCTTTGTTACAACTCGGAATTGAGCGTGCCGCATGTCTACAAACTAGTATCGTAGAGCTCTATGCAATGTTGCCACTCAATTCCACAAAATCCTTCCAAGTCAAAACGTGACCTTACACCCCAAGGGCAAAATTGTAATTTGACAATTACATAAATTGAATAAAATGATTAAATTGGGTCAGGGGTGTTACAAGTGTCGCCAAGGTTTGCAGCTCCCCACTCCAATGCTGCCACTTGGCATTTCCTGATTATTTTATTCAATTTTTTTTTTTGCAAAATTCGTAAAAAATGCAAGAAAAATTTGAAAAAAGGGGAAAATTCCTAAGTATCTATGGGGAAGAATATTTCGTCAGGAGTTTTTGGTTATACTTCGCAAGAAGTTTTTGGTTAAATTCGATATTTAAATCATTACGTTAGTGAAAAGGGATTTTCGGATTAATTTATACATTTTTTGTTGTTGCAAAAATCATAAAAAATGCAAAATAAATATGATAATAATGGGGAAATTTCCTACTGGGTTAGAATCAATATGGGAAAAACCCTACACTTATTTCCCCCCTTATTTAAATCATTATGTTAGTGAAAAGGGGGATTTCCGGATTACTTTATTCAACTTTTTTTGTTTTGCAAAAATAATTTCAAATGCAGGAAAAATTCGAAAATAATGGGGAAATTCCCTACTGGGTTATAATCAATATGGGAAAAACCCCACACTTATTTCCCTCCTTAAGTTCGATATTTAAATCATTATGTTAGTGAAAAGGGATTTTCAGATTACTTTATTCAATTTTTTTTTTGTTGCAAAAATAGTTTCAAATGCAAGAAAAATCCGAAAATAATGGGGAAATTCCCTATTGGGTTATAATCAATATGGGGAAAACCCTACACTTATTCCCCCCCCCCCCCCTACCCCCCCCACCCCCTTAAATTCGATATTTAAATCATTATGTTAGTGAAAAGGGATTTATGGATTACTTTATTCAACTTTTTTTTTTTTTTTGCAAAAATAGTTTCAAATGCAGGAAAACGTATTTATGGGATCACCAGAGTATCTTAGAAGATGAAGGATGGCTCAAACTTCCACAAACTCAAGACGGAGAAAGGATAATCCCTTATGCATTGACAACACGCAACCTTCTTGGCATATGGCTGTCTGTCATCTTGAACGAATGACTGCTTTGGGGATGGGAACCAGCAATTCACCATACGAGAAAACATACTCAAGTCATAGTACCCAAAATCATGTTTTCAACAAAAGGAAATACATAATAAAATCCAAAACAGATGTGCGCATGCTACGTATTTGCAGGTCCATGTAACACAATGAAGGACGTCTACATCGAGATCTACAATATCTTACAAGTGTACTGATCTGTAATCAAACCATAAACACAAGACAGGTTCCCCTTTAAATAAAAATACAGAAAACCTAAAACACACTTTCATATTAATAGCCATATCATACCATGAATATTGAAAATAAATCCACGCTGTCTTTAAAGTGAGGTAGTGTTGGAAGCAGTAGAGCTCCCTCTTCTATTTGCAGGGTTCACAGCAATTCCAGGACTCTGCATTGTAACCGCCCACGCGGTCATATGATAAATACCACTCTCGATTACCCTCACAATGAACGCGCTCTTCAAAATAACTTTTGTCAGCAGTAAACTTTGCGAGCGTTGGAGGAGTCACCACGCCCAAACTATACCTCAGTAGTCGATAGATAATTGAATCCTTGCATGCTTGCATTTCGATTTTCTGGGTTTTGCTTAGATGGCACAAAAATTCCATCACATCCTCCTTGCCCTCACTAGGGTTGAACACCCTAGCAAGCCAACAACGTAGCAGGATTCTATGTGCCCTGCCATAGCCGCCACCCGCATGTTGTTGATCGCCTCATCATCTTTGCATATGAAGAAGTCATGAACAGCTTGTCAGGAAGTGATTTATGGATTGTTATGGTCATTGCACTTTTGCAAGATCTTAACAATTTTGTGTTCATGAAACCCGTACAAGTCCTCATGCCACTGGTACTTCTCTATTGACACGGTTCCCCAAACCTCACGATCATTGAGCATTTCTTGAAATAACTTGCATGTCCCCGTCATGCTATACAGTTCTTCAGAGGAGTGCTTTGCAACCAAAAGTAGCACCTTAAACCATGGCAATTATGGGATGTCTATCTGGGTTGTTGGAGAAGAGGGAGTGAAAATGGTATCTGGAGGAATAATTAACAGTGTCCTTTCTGGACCAAGAAGAAAGTGTCGGTTTCTATATATTGGAAATTTTCACAACCGTCGTCACCTTACTTTATTCAATTAACATTGTACGAGTATTTGTGGACCAAGAAAACATTGGGTATAGATGTATTATTGTCTTCGTGTCCCAACTGGAGGCGAACAGTTCTTGGCATTTATGATACTAATTATCAATGCACATCACCAGTCAAAAAAATAAAAATACTTTTGATGATAATAATTATGCAAATATCACATCACCAGTTATGAAGGTAGGTTAGTTACATTTGAATATGACCAAGTCAACAGTATCATCTTGGCAAATATGATACTAAATATCAACGCACATCACCAGTAAAGAAAATAAAAATAGTGTTTATGATACTAATAATGTAAATATCATCACCAGTTATAAAGGTAACTTAGTTACTTTTGAACATGACCAAGTCAACCAAGACAAAAGTTTCATCTTGGCAAATTTGATACTAAATATCAACGCATATCACCAGTAAAGAAAATGAAAATAGTGTTTATGATACTAATAATGCAAATATCACATCACCAGTTATGAAGATAACTAAAGTTGCAGCTCCCCACTCCAAGTCAATAGTTTAATTTTGGTGGGTAAAATCAATATATGGACTGCTCTATAAATACCAAAGTTCAATATTTTACCTCCTATTGCACCACCACTTGCCCCAAACAACCCTAAACTCATAATGTGTCCACCTACCAAAATCCACCCCCCCCCCCCCCCCCTCGCAAAAAAAAAAAAAAACTTATAACAACTCCACCAAAGAATGCAGAGCCTTTGTCACAGAGCCTTTTTCATTTGAGGACCACAATGATGCAGCTCGTATCAGACAGATGCAGGTACCATGCGTTGATGATGGAAATCAAATGTCAGAAGATACGTCTAAGGTGGTATGAAGAAAACTTTGGGAAGTAGAAAACGAAAGTGAAATTATACCTTCGATCAGTGAAAATAATGAAACTCGGGTTAGGCTTGCGAAAGGAAAAGGTTTTCAAAGGTTCAGTGGTACGAATGAGGCTGTGCAGATGAAGGAAGCAGAAGCACGCAAAGGCTTTGACCTGTTCCGCGAGTATGCAAGATGTGTCGTCCCATGCTACAACTGGGACGGGATCACCATAGAGTAAACCGTCGCTGGAGAAAATTATTTTTGGTTCTTTTCAGTATGTTTGTTTGGAACAAATGTGTGGTTCATTTTGAGTACGATTGTTACAAACGTATGTGCCCTCATGAAGGTGTAAAAATACTGCTTTGGACACTTAATACGTATCTTATTTGTATCCAAGCTGTAAGATGTGAAGAAAAACCGGAAAAATATGGAGAAAACATTTTGGGTTTATTATGCGTACTTTTCTCTAGATAAATTTTTGTGCTTTAATTGAAGTTTTTTTATGTTATTTTCTCTAAACATATTTCTTTTGTCTAATAAAAATGCCTAAAAGGCACGGAATTGAAATAACAGAGGTGGATTTGTTGATAATCGAGGTTATGTGAAATAGGTATGTCATAAAGTAATCAAAGAATATGGAGGGTTGGCTTTATCTCGTTCGTTCTAATTGGATTGGGCTACAATACTCACGCAAACCCTACATTGTTCTTGAAGGTCACCTTCTCAAAGGCTTGAAATCAGTTCCCGTATCATGCTCTACTGTCTTTCCATTTTGGTTCATTTGAATAAAATAATGCTGCTATCCAAAAAAAAAATTACTAAATACAGTGCTGAAGAAATTTATTTGGAAGTCTGTTTTTCTTTCCCTCTTTTTGAAGTAATTGGGTGAGTTTTTGGGTTTGAGCATTTATTTGATCTCTTATATGGTAATTATGTTCGTAAAATGGTATCAGAGGTTTGCTTATTGGTGTCAAATATATAATTTCATCAATGCAGGATAACAAGAACCATTCTGTTAGTTAGTTGAAAGCAGAAAATTAGAAATCTTTGTTTCCTTGACACTTCAAATACGAAGAGTCGTTGCAAGGAACTTGTTTAAGGCTTTCATATATTTTTATAATTTTAAAAGTAATGCAATAAAATAATAGAGAAATGACACAACCAAACTCGCAATGTTGCAGCGTCACATATTTGCCACAAAAATATGTTTCGTAAAGGCTTGAAAATGATTCATTATAGCTTCAACATCACTTCATTTAGAGTTCACTAAAGCTTCGTAAATAATATTTTTGACTAAGAAGTATTCATTAATATTTGGATTAATCATTTTATTAGTTCCTGAACTTAGACCGGATTTGCATTTGAATCCCTCAATTTCCAGAATCGTTCCCGTGGTCCTTTAAGTTCACTTTCGTTAGGACATCCTTCAATCAATTTTGTTAACTTTTTCTGTTAAATGCAGGGGCAAAATGGTATTTTTAATAAATTGATTCAAATATGAATAAAAAATAAAAAAATTAAAATTGTATTTTTCTTTTCTTCTTTTTTTTTTTTTTGGTTTTTCATTTGATTTTCTTTTATTGTTATTTTAAAGATATGATTTTTTATTATTTTTTTGGTTTTAACATAATTAATAAAGGTTTGGGTAAAGCGTGCATTTTTGCTCACCACTTTAACTCAAGGTGTACCCTCACGAACTCATCGAAACTTGATCAATCAAAATTCAAGTCTATGCTAGCATTTGAACTAATCATAAGAGGCTCCTGTGATTAATTCGAGGCTTTAATCCGAATTGAACCTAACTAAATCAAATACTCTGATTATTTAACAAAAAAACAAAACTGATTGGACAAAACAATAAAATAAAAAAATGGAAAACTTCCGGACATCATATATAAACGTTGTCTTTTGGCTATGGGATACTTCCTCATTGCCTTACATCCAAATCTTCTTTGCTTTCTTTTCTTCTTTAGAGTTGTCTTTTTTTTTTTTTTTTTTTTTTTTAATAGGAACCTTCAGTTGAATCCCCCAATCTGAAGATTTTTTCAACATGTTTGCCAGTTCAAGCGCCAATGCGAATCAGGGGGACTCCGATGGGTGATGGGAATATGCCTCTGAATATCCAAGGTCCCCTCCACCACCACTACCTCTTCCAACCTCCTCCGCAAGCGAGAAGGACTCCGATGATCCCGATGTGGAAATAAATGACATGAAGAATAAACTGGAACACAACTCCTTGGTCCATTATTGGAGTCAAAAGTGTGTCGAAGCTGAGCATAAGTTGGCTTATTTGACGTGGCAAGTTAACAAAGCGCGTTACATACAAGAGAATAACAGAATTCGTGCCCAAAGAAGAAAGCACAAAGTAGAGGATTTGCAAATGATAGAGGAGGATGCTATGTACGAATCTTGGAGCATCCACAAAGGAGGCGACAAGCATGGCCAGGCAATGTTTGTGGCTTTCAACGAAGGTTTTGAAAAATTCTGATGGTTTGCTGTAGATGTCCACAAAGATATTAACTGGGATGCCATAACCCTGTCTGTTGCACAGGAAATCATCTCCTGCGATGTACACCAATAGGGTAAGGCCACCAACTAGCAAAAGGCAACGATAATGACTAGTGATAATCATATCAATCCATAGGCAGTCGTTATTGAGTTGTTTTTTTTAATGCCCGATCTAGGTTAGTGTTTACATGTTAATGCCCGATATGGGTTAATGTTTACATGTTAATGCCCAATCTTTGTTACTAATGATTACGTGCAGCTTATTTGGTTTTATATCTGCTATTAGAGCCTTAGGTTGTATGTTCTTACCAGAGTTCAATCACAGTTCGATCACTAGCTTCTGGATTAGCAGAGTTTATCAAGATTCCCATACTGACACTCCCATACTGACACATAGTGATGATTTCAAGATTCCCTTACCGACACATATATTTTGATATTCATTGCAACCGTTGGAAATTTGTGTATAAAACCCACATTGCATGATTCCCCAAACTCATTCTCCTTCAAACAATGGCTTCAGGTTTTGAAAACCCCAAAGCCCCAAAGGACATCCGGGATATCCACCTTGAACGAAAGATGGATTCGAAAGTTCGAGTTACGCCTAATTATTGCAAGCATGGTGCCGTTCACGACCGTCCTTGTGGGATGTGCTAGGATCTATTCGAGGTAGGTCCAGACAATGTTCAATACTATCGGTCCCCAACCCCATCTCCCAATTTTTGCAAGTGTAAACCCCCAACTTAAAGTGGTGCCAGGATTGCTACAATGACAAACTCATTCTAGATAGTAATAAGTCAAGTGATTACTCTAATGTTGAGAATTAAGTGGCTCTTCAAGTAACTTATTATTGACTTTAATGTAGGTTTTTTTTTTTTTTTTTTTTGTATCTTCGAATGTAAGCATATACCTAAGATTCACTAACGCTTCCAGATACATTAAAAAATGACGCAAATAGTTATCAACAAATATTCAAACTCTTGCATAAATGACTCTATCATAGTAGGTTCACTGTCCTATCTGCTCTGAGTGGGCTGCAAATTCTCAGCAACTGGAGCATCAACTTTTGCATCAGAAGAACTGCCACATCAAAAATAATAATAATTTACAATAACGACATAAAATTCAAAGCACAATATATGACATATTCACTTACAGGCTCGCAAGTTTTGGACAACTCCGTCTGTCATGATCAGTCTTCCTACATTCAGTGCACCAATATTTATGTCATTCTGGTGCCTTCTCTTTTTTTCCTTTAACTCTTTTTGGACGGCCTTTTGCTTTGATTTGATGTGGATCTTTCATTCTCACTTGGGGAGAACTAGTTCCGACCTCTCTATTGGGTTTTTCTTCGACATGAGCTCTTGATGACACCAACCTTGTAAGCATCCTATGATTGTCGTCAAATGATTTTTTCAGCAACTCAAAACCTTCATCACACAACAAAGTCGAATCAATCAAATCACCTACAACTTTGTAAAGTTGCGATCTCTTAACCAAAAGCAAACCGTCAACCCAATCTTTAACTTCTTTGTCATTCTTATCATATACTACACCGCACTTTGTACTTTGAAGCCATCGTTTCAGTATGTACTGGTGTAAGATCCCACATCGATCAACAGAGAGGGGGGGTGATGTGCCTTATATGTACATGCCCGCCTCCATCTAGCACAAGGCCTTTTGGGAGCTCACTGGCTTCGGAGTCGTGGGAACTCCGAAGTTAAGCGAGTTGGAACTAGCATAATCCTAGGATGGGTGACCCAATGGGAAGTTACTTGTGAGCTCCCAGAAACAAAACTGTGAGGGCAGAGAGGAGGGCCCAAAGCTGACAATATCGTGCTATGGCGGAGCGATCTGGGATGTGACAATTTTGGTATCAAAGCCACTCTGCCGTGTGCTTCGGGCCCCTAAGGTGCGTGGATTGTAAGATCCCACATCGACTAACGGAGAAGGGAGTGATGTGCCTTATATGCTTATATGTATATGCTCGCCTCCATCTAGCACAAGGCCTTTCGGGAGCTCACTGGCTTCGAAGTCATGGGAACTCCAAAGTTAAGCGAGTTGGGGCTAGAGCAATCCCAGGATGGGTGACCCACTGGGAAGTTACTTGTGAGCTCCTAGAAACAAAACTGTGATGGGAGAAATGGGAGCCCAAAGCGGACAATATTGTGCTATAGTGGAGCGATCCGGGATGTGATGGCAAGTGCTCAACCTGCTTCATTCTTAAAAATGCTAGGATGTGTCGGCGAATACCCTTATTTACAACATACATTTTCTTTCCTTGTTACCTCTCCTGTCAATGTGCACGCTCTTGTTGTAGAATACCGAATGCCGAATCCGGCTTTCACGACATACATATTATAGAAATTGAACACATCCTCACAACAATAAAATTCAAGTCCCAATTATGGTTTGAACTCCGAACTTACTTCCGGTGTCACCTGTCCTTCACACTCCATTTTACAATTCTTGCAATTTAAGCCTGAATATCAAATCACCACCATCATACCAACATTGGCACATGCTTTCAAAGAGCTTTCAAATATATATTAACTAACATATGATATGAAAATGACTCTCTGGTGAAATATTAAAGACCTACATAAAAACTAACGTAACCCATGCTGATGCCCAATACTAAAATTGACAAATATAGTATATCACTTACCTCATAAGTGATTTCCAATTTCAAAATTTCAACAAATATGACAATTTCGGCCTTTTAGATCTGAACATCAACCCCAAAACCTTTTCATCTTCCTCATCCCTTGTTTGGACCATGCTCAAGGATTTCAAAAGCAATAGAACAGAACCACAGTGGTCGCGGTCACCAGTTTCCAACTCAACGCCGGTTTCGACGTTGCTCAAGGATTGACGAATGTTCCGACTAGAAAGACCAAACCACAAAGATGAAAATATAAAATACAAGATTGCTTTGTTTCGCCTGAATGAGAAAGCCAGAAAAATGAGGGCGCTATTCAGTGTTCTTCCTCAAAGCAAATAAGGAATTACAGGGGCGCTCTCTCTTCAGTGTTAGTGTTCTTTCTCAATCAAAGCTGATAAAAAAATTGGCCTCCTAATTCAACAAAGGGAACAGCTGGTTTGGGGGGGACATCTGTTTTGGAGGGAGGAGAGAGAAGAAGGCCTCGCTCTACTACAACAGTTTCACTTACAATTATTTTTCATGCAGCCGTTAGATTAGATCCAACGGTGTTCTCATGTAATGTTCTCATATAGGGGTTCTCACTAGATAACTGCCCTATACTTAATACCCAAATATATCCTCCAAGCCCAACCAAGTTGGTTTGGGCTTTGATTTGTTCAGCTTGGCTAGGCCTCAAAGTCGGGTAGCCCAACAATAAAAAGTCTCACAATCTCCAAACAAAAGAGTCATATATTCGTCTTTTGAGAGTTGCCAAAAAATTTAGATGTACCTGATTTGAACTAAATGTTATCACATATATTCATCTTTTGCAGTTAATCTAATTTGTTTTATTTATTTTTATTGGCATGATCCTAACTATCTGATCTTTCAAGTTCATCTTATCTACGTTGAGTTTCTTTGTACGAGAAATAGAGACGGCAATAATTCTAGTCGGGTCCCGGACACTGGCGGACCCAGGAATTTTTTAGCAGAGGTGCAATTTTGAAAGGATAAAAGCTTTATAAAAATAAATTGAATATAAACAAATCATTATTGACCATATCACAAAAAATAAAATAAGAAGCAAATTACAAAAAAAAAAAAGGGAGGGGGGAAAGAAACAAAAAAAAACAAGAAAAAAAAAAAGAAGAAACGAATTGGCTTTTGGTCAAAAAGGAAAAAAAAAAAAGCAACAATAGAACCAATTAATTTCCTTCTTTTTAAAAAAAGTCTATGAATTGCAATCCGGTTTCCTCCTCTCTTCTCTTGTTTTTTTTTTTGGCCTGTCTCAAAACGATGTCTTTTTGGCCAGATGTGCACTACGGAGCCCAACAAACATACTCTAGCTGAGTTATTTTGCCTGTCCATTAATTTTGGAGGCCTTATATAAAGAGAAATATTAAGGACCTATTTTTATAAATAAAATAAAAAAATTTCACAATTCACAAATAGAACTGAATTTTTTCCTTACTTAGAGTTAGAGCCCAGTCAATTATGTGCCTTTTGAAAAACTTAAAATAATAATAATAATAAGATGTTAAAATAATAATAATAAGGCTTTAGAGTCAAAGCCCAATCAGAACTAAATAACATGAGTCATGAGGTGACATGAGAGGTAGGGACGCAGAGCACCACCGTCTCATTTTTTTAAATTGTTTTTTATTTGGTTGCAATTGAATAGGATTAAACTATACTAATAAGTAACAAAACGCCCCGTTTCAATTTAAAATCAAACTAAGTCATAAACGGGGCCGTTTAATATGAGAGAGAAACCTAAAAGAAACATCAGCCCACAGTCGTCTTCTTCCTCGTGCAATTGCGGCTCTGCAACTCCAAAATTTCAAGGTTTTCCTTGCCCTGTCTTCTTTCTTTGGAGGCCCTTGATTTTTGGGGGCCCTGTGTAGTAGCACAATCCGCACAGGCTATGGGTCTATTGGAGTTCACAACCACCAATTGAGTAGAGGTGCAATTTTGAAGCATCTCTAATGGTTTTTCCGGTGAGGGGAGGTGCAGCTGCACCTCCTTGCGCCTTAATAGGTCCGCCACTGGTCCCGGACCCTAACGGGATTTCTTTTGGGTTTTGGGGGGGGGGGGGGGGGGAGGAGTTAACGGGGGCAAGTAAGGAATCCCCGATTTTAAAAATACCTTATAGGAGATGGGCCGGGGATGGTATTGTTATCCTCATCCCCGAATCTAGACCGATAAGTGTTGTATTTATTTTAATTAATAAATATATATAATATAATAATTAAAAAGTTACCCTAATTCCTAAACCCATGTTACAACTTACGTACAAACTTTCGTTATTAGATATTTATAAAAATACCCAATCCTAGACATGTATTTATAAAAATACCCAAGCACTATTTAAACATAGAAACATACCCAAAATCAACCCCACAATCAACAATTGTATATTTTTTGGGTATGTTTATAAATGGGTTTTGAGTGTGTGTAATGATGAGTTTTGGGTATGTTTATAAAGTGTTTTGGGTGTTGGGTATTTTTATAATTTCAGCCCCCATTTTGGGTATTTTAGTGAAACTCCCTTTCGTTATTCCAACTCCATATTTATTTGTGGTTGGTTTTCTAACTGTAGACTTGGATGTGTTTGTGCTTACCTTAAACTATATTGTGGAATTATTTGTTTTTGTAAGATTAGGAATAACTTTCTGTTGTTTCTCTTTTGATGATAAATGAGTTGGATTATAATTTTTGTTGGATGGTGAAGCTTTTGACTTTTTATTATTATATTATTTTATTAGTTTTGTCAAATTGAATTGATATGATTTTGAATAGTTGAGTGAAATTTTATAGTTCAATTGATTTTAATTGAGTTGAATGATAATTTAAGGTGAAATTGATGACATGACCCGCCTCAAATTTCTCGGAATCCGTGATGAATCCTGTGGTTTTTCCGACATCCACCCAATGTCGGGCCCACTTACTAACATTATCCTCTTCTCCAAAAACAAAGGAAAATAGGGTCTAGACTTTCTGCCTAAATTTCGGCAGAGTCTTCCCTGAAAAACGGATATTTACCAAATTATTTTCACTTGTAAAAATAATAAAATCATGGTTTAAAAATTCTCAAACTTCAGCATGCACAGTCTACCATCCAGCACAGTCATAAATAATTGTAAAGACTCAATCCACAATCATTCATTAATCTAAAACGAGTTTCAGCCCCGTCACGTTTAACCACATCTCTTCAGTAAAACTACCTTGGAAGACTCACGGTCAACCGAGGGGTCAAACTTTGCAAATTTGGTCAACCAGGCCCGCGGGGCCCATGACCTCCAATTTCGGATTTGAAAGTTCCTACGCGTTCAACAAAGTTTACTCAACACGTCCTACAAGTTTGGTCTAGATTGAGCGGTCGGATCGCTGGCGATCGCACGATTGAACGGTCACCATTTTACGCAAACATAGAGTCATTGAATCGGAGCATTCGGGACTCTAATTCGCGATTTGCAAATTCCTACACGATCCTTGAGGTATCTAGATCAACATATTTGGAAAAGGAGTCGATCCAATGATCCGAACATATCGAATCCAGATAACGCCTAATATGCAAAAATCTGATAACCACATTTAAATCCGAGAATACCGACGTGCTCGGGACGACATGGGGATCATTTTAGAACTGAATGAGCCACCCAAACATGGCCCACGTGTCGGTAGTTCGTGGGTGTCTTGGGAAAATTCCACGCTTGAGAATTTTCTCTGGTATCCATTGGAGGTCACGAAAAGTTGTGAGCGGTGGTAGCTGGGATACAGAGGTGACGATGATGCCAAGTTTCTTGCTGATGTGGGAAGCTGGAATTGATAGGCAACCTTACCAATATGTTGTAGAATGCGGAATGGGCCATAAAATCGAGGGTAGAGCTTATGGCAATTGTGGGCTACCAAGGATTGTTACTAAATTGCTGACATTGAATTTGTGCTCCATCTGATTTTTGTTGGCCTAAGCTTTCATGTAGCTTTGGGATGCTTGCATATTTTGTCGCAAAAATTAGAGTAATTGATCACGGTCCTTGAGAGCCACATCAACTTGGTGTACTGCAGTGGTGCCTGGAAGATATGCAGTGATGGATGGGGGAGAGTACCCATAGAGGGCCTGAAACAGGGTCATGCGAATTGTGCTATGAAAAGTGGTGTTATACCACCACTCAGCCCAGGGAAGCCATCGAACCCATGTGCTAGGCTTATCACCTACGGAGTTGCGTAGATAGTGTTACAAATTGCAATTCACTACTTCGGTTTGTCCGTCTATTTGAGAATGATAGGCCGAACTACGACACAACTTTGTACCTCGCAACTTGAAGAATGCCTCCCAGAACTGACTCAAGAAAATTGGGTCCCTGTCGTTGGTAATTGATTGTGGCATTCCATGAAGCCGAAAGATGCATTGGACAAAGAGATTGAAGACCTTTGGCGCTGTGTATGGATGTGCAAAAGGAACGAACACTACTACATTTTACTATTTGTGCGACGAAGACGATTTGGTTGCGCAAAGCACAATCGAGTTGCACAAACTTCAGCACGATAGAAGCTTCGTCGGGCTCAATTCGTCGCACAAAGATCATGAAGAAAGACTTTGCGCGACGACAGTGTGTTCGTTGCGAAAACACAACGTGACGGTTCACATTCGTCGCACAGAAATGTAGGGACGAGAGCACTGTTTGTGGAGCAAACATTTGCGCGATGACGTGGGTGGCACGACGAAATTGGCTTAGTCGCTTTTTCTTTTTCGCGACACGAAGCCTTTCGTCGGGCAAAAATGAAGTATATTTTATTCAAATTTAATTTTATGTTTTTTTTATTTTGTAAAAACGTGAATTGGCGCGACGAAAACTTTTCGTCGAGCAAAAATAAAATATATTTTATTTAATTTTAATTTTATGTTTTTTTTATTTTGTACAAAAAATAAAATTGGAATTTTTTTTTTTGTAATAAAATGAAATTGCAATAAAAAAAAATGTAATGAAAAGAAAAACAAATTTTAAAAAATAATATAAATGTATATAGTACAAGAGAAATGTTTAAAATGTAATTAAGAAAGTAAAAAAGTAATAAAAAAATGTTCCAAAATCTACGTGGTCGTCTTGCAAATGCGGCTCGGAGGTCTAGACATTGTCGACAGGGGTAGAGATGTGGTGGCCATGCTCGGGTTGGATGGGCTCGGAAGTCGATGAGGGACCGACATGCGGCGGGATTGGAATTTCTGACCGAGTGAGGGACTGTAGAAGGTGTGACATCTGGGTACTATACGAGGCGAATTGGATCTTAAGCTCGGCCACCTCTGCTGTCAAAGCAATCACCTGACTGTTTGACTGCGATGATGAATTGGATCTTAAGCTCGGCCACCTCTGCATTCCCCATCCCTCGACAATGTCCCTGGTCTCCTCCTGAAAGTTTGATCCAAGGTCTCCGTCAGGATCTGAAACCCGGCATCCTGTGGAGGAACCACAGACTCGAGCGGAGTACCGGAGGAAGTTGGGAGGCAGACTCCTTAAGAACCAACTGGCTCTTTTCCATCATCGTCGCCTGGTTAACATAACATAAAATATTAATTAAAACATTCATATAATAACCATGAAACTTGAATGTGTAAAATAATAATTAAAATTTAAAGAATACTTACATGAAGGGACTCGGCCAATTCATTCCCAGGTCGAACATAAACGTTGCGAAAGACGTCGATCTCCGGGAATTTGGACCCCCCTTGAATTGAACAAGAGAAGAAAAATGTTAGTACAAAAAAAAACAAATTAATATTAATGACATATTAAAAATTGAATATAAACGACTTTATTATTACCCGACCCCGCACTTCCATCCTATATGAGAAGGGCCTGGAACCTGAATGGTGGAGAAGAGTCTTTTTGTCCCTATTGCCCTTATTTGCTTTCGTCTTCTTCTGTTATACAAAAAATAAACGTATTAGTTAAAATTGAAATTAAATATAAAAAAAATTAAATAAACATTAGTAAGAAACGTGTAATAATTTTCAACTTAATATTAAAAAAAATACCACATAATTAGGCTCCTGAAAATGATCGCAGAGCCACGCCCAACTATATCCTCCCGCCCCTCAAGCTCCTTCGGGGAACCCTCTTGAAGAGCGATCTGCGGATCATCAAATGCCTGAAAATGGTGGTGCAGGTCACTCTTCCACTACTTGAACCTCTCACCAAAGAATCTGTTGACGTATGCCAACAACTCGTTGTCGAGGTGCTCTAAATTGTAGTTCGTATGCAATAAATTAATTACATACATTAAGTAATAGAAATATATAAAGTTTGAAGGAAAAACAATTAAAAGGTAGGATACATACCGACAACTGTCCGCGCACCTCCGTCCTCATCTCGTCAGGCATGACCTTCCAAGACTTCCATTTTATAAGCCAAAATCAGTTTCCTCTATTAAAAAAGCTACATCTTTAACAAGTCAAGAAAAACAAACAATTGACCCATATAATAGATCCAATATATCCCACCAACGCAGCCTTGAACAGAAAATTGAAAAACATACATGAACAGAAAATTGAAAAACAAAAATTGGGGCTAGAGAAATACAAATTTATTAGATGTTTCCAAACTTCAAACACCAACACATGTCTCAGTGCCACTTCCATGTTTCCAAACTTCAAACACCAACAAAAATTGGGCAGCAACATCACATTTCAAGATGCCAAAATGGAGATTTCAGAATCCATAACTTCAAAACAAATGTCCAATATTTCAGAATCTATAATTTCAGTATAGTTGAAATTTTATTCAATTGGGGCAAGAGTTGGGAATTTTACTAGAGGGGGTTTCGAGGGAGACAGAGAGTGGGGCCGTTGTCTCCGATTCAAAGTGGAGAGGGGTCGACTGAGAGAGGGCGTGAGAGGGATGAGCGGGATCAAAGGAGAGAGAGGGCCTAAGAGGGATGAGAGGGGTCGAAGGAGAGAAGGATGAGAGGGATGAGGGGGCTGAACGCGCAATGAACAAAACTTGCGCTTGTTTTTTTCAGAAAATATTCGCGAACTTGTGCGACGAACAATTCATGGCGTCATAATTTTCACAACTTGTGCAACGTAACAAAAAAATGACTTCGCACAAAGACTATTATCAGCCAAAATTTTCGCTCTGCGCGACGTAACAATAATTTGACGTTGCGCAAAGACTTTTTTTTTAGAAGCTGCTGCCAAAATTTTCGCGACCTTGCGCGACGTAAACAAACTGGTGTCTCGCAAAGTAATATTTTCACACCAAAATAATTGAAACATGCGCGAAGTAACAAAAAATGGCTTGCGCAAAGGTTTTTGCGCGACGACAAATTTCAAGCGTCGGTTTAGCTCGCACAACCCTAAATTCTAAAGCCAAAATTATCACAACTTGCGAGACGTAGAAGACTTCCATACGTCGCGCAAACCCTAAACTTGAACCCTGAACCCTGAACCCTCGAAAAATTATCACATTGCGCGACGTAGGATGCCTTTGCGTCGCTCAAAGTTTGTTTGTGCGATGAATTAATGTGTCTCGCAAAATTTTTTTTTCTTTCAAGAATGATTATAAAGGGTTTAGGGTTTAGGGTGAAATAATAGATGAATCATCTTAAAAAATCTGCAAGTATTGTGAAATAATAGAAATAATTGTAACCAATTGCATTTTCAAATTGATGTTGAATTTATAAAATGAAAACTTTAAAATATTTATGACTTTGATTTGTGATTGTTAGGGCTACAATTTGGCCGGAAGGGATCGTAAACAAGTGTTCTCATGACAACCATCTTCGATGACCAAGGTAACAAACTTTTTCAACGTGCCAACCAGAAGTTACATCTTCCTTGCATACAGGGCATGCCATATAACCCTTTGTGCTCCACCTAAAAACCATTGCATATGCGGGAAAATCATTCACAGTCCACATAACTGTTGTCTGCAAAGTGAACATCTTCCCAGTGGATTTATTGTACGTCCGCACACCGTTTGTCCATAAATCCTTGAGCTCATCAACCAACGACCTTAAGTAAACATCGATTGACCTGCTAGGATCCTCAGTTATCAAAACAGTCATCATCATGTATTCTTTTTTCATGCATTTCTAAGGCGGCAAATTATATGGGAATACGAAAATCGGACAAGTGTTGTGGTGTTGGTTTAGAGCCTCGTACGGATTGAATCCATCAGTGGCAAGTCCCAATCTAACATTTCGGGGATCAGCAGCAAACTCGGGGAACGTTCGATTGAACTCTTTCTATGCCTCCTCATCTGCAGGATGTCGCATCACATCGTCGTCTGCCCTTTTTTTCCTTATGCCATCTCATGTATGTGGCAGTATGCGTCGACATTTACAATCGCTGCAACCTAGGTTTCAGGGGCAGATAAAGCATGACTTTTTGTGGGATCTTAGTCATTCTATTCTGAGATGTCATTTTGAACCTCGGCTCATTGCAATATAGGGCATGTATCCAATATTTCATACTCTTTATAGAATAAAATACAATTGTTTTTGCAAGCATGATTTACTACGTGTAAAAACGTATTTGGGCCTCGATAATAGTTAGAGGGAAGCCCAAATGGTTGGGTATCAAGCCCAAGGGCTTAAGACAACTAAATATTATGGTTTTAAGTGTCATAAGGCCCAATTTTGGAAGCCCATTGGGGTTTGGCCGAAAATGCTTAAGTGAATGTGTATGTGAATTGTTTCCATAAGCTCATTAACACATAAACACAATCCAACATCAACCAAATAGGTTTGGGAGATCAAAGAGAGTTTTCAAGTGTGAAACACTTTAATCTTTAAAAGTGGTTTAGATTGAAACTAATCTTGAGAATCTTGCACTAGCATCCATGTATTCTCAAGATACTTCTTCTCATCTCAAGGTTCCATTGGTGTGGAGACTTAGAGGCCATATGCTTTTGTGGCTCACATGGAGGAGAAAGATCAAGGAGCAAAGATCAAAGATCAAAGAGGAAATCAACAAAGAGGAAATCAACAAGAGAAGACCAAACACAAATTGGTTCATATAATTGCTTCAAGGGTAATTAGATCTTATCTTTTCTCTTGAATTTTCATTTATGAAAAACATATCAATGTTCATGGCTTAAGATACTTGGAAGAAGTTTTGTTTTTGAATTTAAACAACCACCATAGACTTCCGCTGCGATTAATTTCATTAAATGCATGTTTAATATTCAAATGAACTTCGGAAAAATGCTTTGAAATTCCTACAGAATTATGGGAGGGCTAGGAGAGGTGTAACATCCCGACCCAAAATAAAGGAATAGTGAATTAATTAATTTCAAGAATTATGAATTTCAAATTTTGCCCTCGGAGTAAGGGTAATTTGGTCATTTTTATTTGGAAGGATTTCAGGGCAATGGCTGGTACCTTTATGTAGGTCGTACTGAGACGAGTCCGTAGACATGTGGTAAGCTTGAATCGGAGTTGTAACGAGAGAGATACGATCTAAAAACTCTCAGTGGCACAATCGTAATTATTTCGAAGTTTATTTTTAATAAAAACGTAAAACCCTCTCTCTCTCTCTCTCCCTCCCTGTCGCGAGGCCCCCCCCCCCTATCTGTTACAGCAGCGACGGTTTCACCGTCTCCACCGCCATCTCCGGCAGCCACCGGCCACGGGACCGGACCGGATCGCACCCCCGCCAGTCCCTCTTCCTTTCCTGGCCAGCCCTCGCCCTTGGAGACGCCGGAAAACTGCCAAAAATGCGCTGGTTTTTGACAGAACTTCCAGCTGCTCGTTCTCCCTCATTTCTCCCACCAAATTGGACATGTAAGGTATGGATTTCCACCTATTTTTCCTGATCTAGCTGCTGGTTGGGTAGGGTTGCATCAATTTTGAGCGTAGGTAGTTCGATTTTCGAATTTATGTTTGGCCGGACTTCGGGTTGAATTTCCGGCCACTTCCGGCCACTTTTTGGGGTATGTCCAAGAACAAAAGTGACTCCAAATCGGGTGTTTTACCTAGGGTAGGAGTCTTGGGACACCCACGCGCTGCCACCGCGTGTGGCGGCACGTGGGCACTGTAGCGAAGGGGCATTATGTCCCAATATGATCTCCTAGTTGTCATGAGCGCGTAGGATTTTACGGATCTCAATTCGGATAACATTTGAACCCCGAACGGATTTTACATATCGTGTGTTATCCGGGTTCAATATGTTAGAACCGTTGGATCGCTTCCAAGTTTTTATATGTTGTTCCTTGTATTCCTAGGATCGTGTAGGAATTCGCGGATTGGGAATTGGAGCCCCAGATGTTCCGATTTAATAAGTTAAAGTTTGCGTTTTTCAATAACCGTCCGATCGTGCGATTGCGAGCGATCCGACCGTCCGATCTGAACCAAACTTGCAGGATGTGTATCCTAGACCTTGTGGAACCTATAGGAACTTTCGGTTCGTAAAACGGAGATCGTGGGCCCTGCGGGCCCGATTGACCAAATTTGGGGAGGTTAGACCCTCGGTTGACCAAAAGTCTTCCGAGGTGGTTTCACTATTCGAGGAGTATTAGAACGACCCTTTAGGATGAGTTTTGACCGTCTTTTGTTTTATGTTGATTTTGAGGGTCTTTGAGTTTATTCTTATGGTTTTGTAATGGAAATCTTATGCTGTTGAATTTAATGTTTATTTAAATTCTTTTATATTTAATGGTTGAATTCTTTATTTTATAAAGTATTTGTGATATAAGTTGGTTTGACGTCTTCGAGTGTCTTGAGTCATATATATAATATTTGAGAAAGTACTATCATTGTTGATTATGTGTGGGGTACTTGGAATGTTAGTTGAGTGCTTTTAGCACTACCTTAGATACCTCCCTGGTTATGGGTTTTATGCTTCAGAGTTTATTTTGCCCAGGCCCGTCGGAGTTTGTCTAGGCCCTTCAGAGTTTATTTTGCCTAGGCCCGTCGGAGTTTGTCCAGGCCCTTCAGAGTTTATTTTGCCCAGGCCCGTCGGAGTTTGTCCAAGCCCTTCGGAGTTAGTCCAGGCCTGTGATGTCTTCTTAATACGATGCCTTGGGAAGAAAGTGATAATGTTTCAATGTGTTTTTATCGAATTTAGAATTGTGATAGATCTGAAATGTATAGTTGGTTCGGTTGTAAATAATTGTCTATTATCGGAGTTGTGACTGTTGAGATGAGAACTACATGTGGCTTGATCCCTTGTCCAAGGCTACGTAGGCAGTCTGGGGTCGCATCTAGGTGCAGCCGCGAAATATTATTGCATTTAAAAAGTTTGATTGATTCTGAATGTGTGATCGGATTTTTGATGTGGTTAATGGATTTAAATCCGGTTTAATGATTATTGGGGGTATTCGTATAGTTGTTCAAGATCATTAATTGTATGGTATATGTATTGTTCGACTTAAAAGCATTGCTGGTCCTGTTTTGAATTATTTGAAGGCCTGAGGCCTATTTTGTAATTGCATGTTGATAACTTGTGCATGCTGCCAGTTGGGTTATAAATTGTGTTTAAATTTTCAGGTTGAAATTTTGGGAAAAGTCAAATTTACAAGGGAGACTGCCGAAATTTTGGCAGAAAGTCTTGGTTTTAAGTAAGTGGGCCCGGCATTGGTGTGATGCCGAAATTTCCACAGAATTCGTCTCGGGTTCTGAGGAATTTCGGGGCGGGTCCTGTCAAGAGGTGTGCAAAGCAAAGCCTCTTTGAGTTTCCGGAAAGCAACCTCAGATGTGAGTGTCCAAAGAAAATTATCACGCTTTAGCATGTGGGTCAGAGGCTGTGCAATAACGCCATAGCCTTAGAAAAACTTACGGTAATAGCCCATGAGGCCTAAGAACCCACGCAAGGCCTTGAGAGAGGTCGGCTTGGGTCAATTAGAAATACTCCATATTTTCTCTTGGTCCGCAGAAACACCCTCAGCAGAAATTACATGGCCCAAATATTCCACTAAAGGTTGTGCAAAGTCACACTCGGTCTTTTTGAGGTGGAGTTGATTTGCACGCATGATATTAAACACCATGTGAAGGTGTGTGAGATAAGTGCCAAGGAATTGCTATAAACCAAAATATCGTCAAAAAATACGATAATAAATTTTCGTAAATAAGGACAAAACAAATTATTCATAAGACTTTGAAATGTAGAGGGGGCGTTTGACAAACCGAATGGCATCACGAGAAATTAATAATGGTCATCATGGGTGCGGAAAGCTATTTTGGGCACATCACTCTCTTGCATGCAGATTTGATGATAGCCAAATCAAAGGTCGAGTTCGGAGAAAAAAGTAGCACTGTGAAACTCGTCAAGGAGTTCATCAATGACTGGAATAGGGAAACAATCCTTGATGGTAGCAGCGTTCAAAGCTCAATAATCAACACATAATCGCCATGCTCCGTCCTTTTTCTTGATAAGGAGAATAAGAGAAGAGAAAGGAGAGGTGCTGGGGTGAACAATTCCCGTAGCCAACATTTCCTTTACCAATTGTTCGATTTTGCTATTTTGAAAGTGAGGGTACCGATAAGGACGAAAATTAACGGGGGTGGTGCCTGGAGGAGTGGGATGTGATGGTCTTGATTGTGTTTTGGTGGAAGAGTAGTGATAGGCTTTTTTTGTACCTGCGCAAATAAGGTTAAAACTCCTATAAAACTTGCAAGAATGACAAGGTCGTTGTAGTATAGTGGTAAGTATTCTCGCCTGTCACGCGGGTGACCCGGGTTCGATCCCCGGCAACGGCGCCAAATTCTTGATAGGCTCTTTTTGTACCTACGCAAACAAGGTTAAAACTCCTATAAAACTTGCAAGAATGACAAGGTTATTGTAGTATAAATGATTCTCGCAAGGTCGTTCTCCGCAGGGACAATTAAATAACTCGTAGCAAACCAAATTCTAATTAATTATTGTAAAAGAGAAAATTAAGATGTTTGATTTGAAGACCTTAAATTGAAACGAATTTAACTAATAAAAATAAGGCAATATGCAAAATTAAAGCTAAGGGCAAGAGAAACAATTGTGTTTTTAGAAATTAAATTAAGAAAGCACTAGGGATCCGCCGTCACCTTAACAATTCTATATAGTTCTCCTAATTACTTATGACCTATACATGCATATTTCGAAGGTTAGGTATTCCTAATATATGCCTACTTGGACCCCCAACATAGAGCGTATATCACACATGCAATCCGTCTGTGGTATTCAGATCAAATCTAAACATACATGACTCATTAAGTTCTGTGAAACCTTTTGAAAAACCATGCAACCCTTAAGACGTGGTATTCATCCTAAGTGAACTTGCACATATTAATCACAAGAAGCCTTCGTCAATTTCAGGGACCGACCTCCGACCAAAACTGCATCAAATTACTTTTCTAAACATCCTAATGGTGATCAAGCATCAAGACACTTAGATAGTTTAACCCAGTGATGAATAATTCGAACACCTGCATGCATATAATCATAAGCAAATTGGACAGAAACTACATATTCTTGCTAAGGCTCGTGGCCTCACCTTAGCAAAAGAGAGTTAGTTACGCATGTTCATAATAAAAATAATCAAGTTCTTCATTAAAATAATAAAGATCGAAAACACCTTGAATGGAAAAAGTCTGAAAATCCTAGTAAAAGTCGCGTTCAAAAGCCAAAAGAGAAGTAACCCTAAAAATTCTGTGAAATAGAACTTAAATACTCCCACAACCAGCTTTTCTATCCCCACAAGGAAACTAAATAAAATAAAATAATGACATGACATAAAATCCAAATTGGATTAGGAGAATCTGTCCATAATCTGCCCAGCCACGTTTTGGGCTCAAATCTCCTCCAAATCCGGTCCAATATAGCTTTTTTTAAAGATAAAAACGTTCTGAACACTTCTCCAGAAGGCCGCGAATCCATCAGAAGTCATCTCGGGCTCCAAAAACGCCATAAAAGCCCAAAACGTCACTTTCCAGCACTGCACACTGCTCCTTTATTTTATCGCCAGAAAATAACAGCTTGGTAGAATAGTCTGAAATTTTGATACGATCAAGCCAAGTAACTCACGAACGTCCTCCAACTGGAATTACTCCAAAATTCGTCCATTTGATTATGTTTTGCTCCAGAGGAAGTCGAAAGTCCTATATTGAGAATACAATTCAAAGTATCAAAATTCTTCCAAAATATGAACCAAAATGTACCAAGAATGGGGTTAAATATATAATATAAAATATACCCATCAAGTAGTGGGTGTGAAGAACAAATCCTGGAATTGAGTGTGACTGTATATAGAGTGTGGCTGGTGGAAGAATCAATGGGAAGCCCCAAATGTTTTGCCAGAGTGTGGCTTAAGAAGTTAAAAGTTGCTCCACAAACGACAAACACGTGAATTGGCCGTTTGCCAATGAAGTTATGAAGGTGCATTGTACATTGTTGGTGGTCCCCCAAAGAGAGAAAGAATGGTGAGAAGGGGTTCCTCGAATGTGGTGGCCTCTTGGGGAGCTTCTGGCACGCAGTCATGGAATTCAGAAGTTTCCTCCTCCTGGGTTGGTGACTCAATCATGGCTAAGGTGGGTTTATTATAGCGTTGCCCAAGCCGATATTTCTCATCACATGAAAAACATAGTCCTTTTGCACGTCGTTCTTGAGCTTTGACCTGAGAGAGCCGTCGAGTAGGACCTCCTGTTTGGGGTTTATCATTAAATACATAGGCCAAACGCACGGCATCAGAGAAGGTGAGAGAGGCTAGTGGGCGCGAACGTCCTGGCGGAGCTCTGTTTTTAAACCGTCGACAAAGACATTCTTGAGTTGGGTGTCGGACCAACCCAGGACTCGGTAAAGCCAGTTTAAGGAACTGAGTGTGATAGTCCTCAAGGGTACAAGTTTGGAGCAAATGGTCAAGGCAGCCTCAAATTATAGGAATCACCAATGCCAAAGTGCTGAAGGAGAACGTCAATGAACAAGGGCCACGAATACTTGGGGCACCGCTGTTCAAACCAGCTCAACCAAATGAATGCATCACTAGAAAGGTGGACGACAGCAACCGTAATGCGTTTCGAAGGGGGAACCTCATAATAGTCGAGGAAGCGTTCGGCTGATGTGAGCCAGCAGTATGGGTTAGTACCATTGAACCAATCAAGGTTAAGTTTCAAAGATTTCATGAGAGTAGGGGGTACGGTAGTGGTACGGTGTGCATATGGAGAAAATGTAGGAGCTGGAGGAAGGTTGGGACAAGAGGTGGGTATGGACGGTGAGGGCAGTGTGAACATGGGAAAGGTGTAAAAGGATGGGGACGAAGATGGGTTGGGGTGTAGTGTAGGCGAGTGTGAGAAAAAAGGGTGAGTTCCTAGGAAATAATGGGGTGGTGGAAGGGCGAGAGTGGGGCAGAGGTGATGGAATGGAGCTGATGATATTACCAGAGGTGAGTGGCAGAGTGCTGGAGTGGTTGGGCGAAGAAGAGAGAGGGGTAGGTGGTTTGGGAGTAAGGCGAAGCTGTCTCAGTTCATCAAGAAGGGTATTGTGGAGAGTGGAGATCTGGGCATGGACAGAAGTTTGGAGGGTTTTTTGGTGAGAGGTGAGTGTTTCAAGGGCTTTTTGGAGTTGGGAAAGGGCGGTATGGTGAGCTTTTTGTTGGGCCAAAAGAGAGGATATGGATTCCTAAGCGTCATTGAGCTGGGTAGCCAGGGTATCAGGAGGAGGGTCCTCATCATGGATAAAGGCAGCAGGGTCAGCAGTAGTATGCTTAGTCTTCCCCATGAATCGGTATGGCTCTGCTGCCAATAATGATGGGACTATAAAGAAATAAAGGAGAACATGCAAAAAGGGAAAGAGTCCTTCTGTGGTGCATCAGCTGTATCGGTACAGCCGATCACATGGCAGGCACATGCCTTTTTTTAAAAACATGGGAAACCTACTGCTAAGGTCAACAGGTGAAACAATTTCACGCGCGCATTACAGTCGATGTCGTCTTCTTCCTTAAACTCATCTTCTTCAACTCCTCTTCTGTAGAAAGTTTCTTCCTCCTCTCTGCAACATCTCTCTCTTCTTTGTCATCATTGTCAAAAACCCCCTATTTTAGGGTTTGGATTTTGGTGATAATTTTAAGGGTTAGCATTTCTGGATGACAATAGGAATTCGAATTGAGTATTTGCAGTCACTGGTGGGTTGTTGGCACTCCTCTCATCTGCAATCGAGCCCTTGTGAAAGCATTTGGTATTAGCACCTTGTGAAAGTAAGTTAACACTATGTTTTATGTTATTGTTAATTGAAATTCTGTGATGAAAAGTTGGGGCAAGAGGGGAAGTACATTTCTCACATTCATGAGATGAAGTGGGTTTCTCATTCTCAAAGTGTGGTGAGGTGAAGTGGGTATCTCACATTCATGGTTGTAATTTTCATGCAATTTTAACTTCTGTCATGCAATTGCATATGTCTATATGCAATTACTAATCGCCTGTATGCAAATCCAAGTCACTGAATGCAATTACAGTATATAGCATTGTTTTTAAATTATGCAAGTGAGGTGATTTCGTGGTAGGTAGGTAGGTTTGACTGTGTTTTTGAATATTTTGGTATGGAGTGTAAAGTGTTCCGATAGTGGAATGTTAGGATTGGTTAAGATTTGGATTGAGATTTGACAGGATTGAGAATCCCAGCCCAAGAGAGAAATGCATGGGTGGGTTGTGTGCATTAATTGTGCAATGCTATAATGGAGGGCTGATGCACTTGCAAGTAGTGTCGTGCAATTGCATAACAGTATATGCAATTACTAAGCGACTGTGTGCAAATCAAGGTCACCGTATTTTTGTAATTAAGCAATGTGATGTTGTGGTGTTTAGGGGGTTTAGGGTGTATTAGGCTTTGGATTAGCATTCAAATTCTCCTCGCTAGAGACAGTTGCATGATAGTGTGGTGTACTTGATTTGCGCAGGTAATGGAATGTCAAAAAAGATGAGAAGCGAAAGGAAAGCGCAAGGCCGAGAGTAATGTACAACAATCAAGAGTTGGCCGAGATGCATTTTTTAATTTCATGTAAGTTACACGTACATCTAAAAATTGAAAAAGTGGTTGCTCAATATTATGATGGTTTTTTTTATTAAAAATAAATGATTGACAGGAAAAAAGAATGACATGAAATGGGGAAAGTGACCAATACAACGGTGAACAATAAGGTGAGAGATTGCAATGGATTTTGTGAGTTTATTAATTATTTTTATTAAAAAGAGTCTTTTAATGAGAATTTATTTTTTCAGGTAGAACAAGAAGAGATTGTTAAAAAGTGGAGGAAATTGAACCCTAAAGAGAAGGCGACATATGGTTCTACCGTCAAAGGTTCAAGTGGGCAAGTAAATGAGACAATGAAGGAGATGGGTTTTATCACTAGATGCAGCCCAGACCGATTTCATCGTGTGGTGGAAAAATAGTTTGATGAGAAGCGATTAACAATTAATGCTATTAGGTTCGGTAACTTGTCATCTTTATGTTGCACTCGTTTACACCGCCAACTATGCCATTTTCTGATTCAGAGGTTCAATCCTGATACTTCTTCCATAGAACTGCACGGCACTGTGTTGGGAATAAGTGTCGTTGACTTCGGGCGTGTTATGCGTCTTAAGAACACCGGTGAGGATGTTGAACTTGGGTGTTAGGTAGAAGATGAAAAGGTGAAACAATTAGTGAAGAGTTTCAGTGGAAATGGTAAGAGAGTATTAGTAAGTGCTTTACCTGAACAGTTGGAAAAGTGTGAAAATGCGGATGAGGACTTTAAAGTTCGATTTGTGATGTTTGCACTTGGCACTGTACTCTGCCCCACATCTTCACCATCAGTGACCGGGAATTATTTGACTTTCTTGACGATCCTAGGGAAGATAGAGAGCAAGAACTGGGCTGACCATGGATTCAACTTCTTACGTGAAGGTGTTAGGTCGTTCAAATTGAAGAAAGTTGCATATGTAAATGGGTCACTGATTTTTCTCCAGCTATTTTATTTCGATTCACTTGTCCACAGTGGAGTATACGTTGATAAATCTTTGGATCCCATTGTGTCGTGGGACAATAACTTGGCGTGGAAATTGATTAAATGGGTTAGAAAGCAAGGTGGGACTTTCTAAGCAAGTCATTGTGATCCTAGATTTTCATCCTCGTTTTGGATCGAATCGGGAGTCATTGGTATTTGCTAGTGGTGCTTGTTGGTGATCAAAAGGTTGAAATATGGGATAGCCTCCCCAGTCCTAAATACAACGCATCTCGTTATCAACTAGCAAAATGAATTGTAAGTTTAATTTACCTAATTTTGGTTCATAATTTTATTCTCCTAACACCCCCACTAAGAATTGATTTGAATTGGCTAGAAGACATTGAATGCACATCACACGGTTCAAACAAAGTGAGTCGGCATATATATCGTTTCATAGTTTTGTCTTCCATGTCACATATTTTTGTTAATCATTTGTTTGACGGGTTGTTTTTTATTTGCAGTTCCAACATGCAAGTGAGCGGGTTCGTGTTGCACTATCGTTGGTGAAGAACCCAAAAAACATGTGTCTAAAGGAAGTAATCGAGTCCACTCGAAAGTAGTAGACGAAGAACTGAACAAGTTGGCTGAACATGGTTCCTTCATCCCTCATCATCCCATCTCAAAGAAGCCAATGACACGCTCCCAGGCAAAGTAGAAAGTTTGATAGTAGGTCATAAGGGATTACAGTTTAGGAATTAGGTGTAATTGGATGTACATATCCCTATTTGCACACAGTCGGGGTGCTATTGTAATATAACAAGTGCAATTGCATGATATGAGTGTCAATTGCACGTCATGTAATTCAATTCCATTATTTGCTTACAAATGCTTTTTTTGTTTTCTTGATGACATCGAAACATTTGACCCTTTGAAAGGCCCAAACACTGAAATGTAATTACATTTTAGGAATTTACTGTAACTGCATGCACATAGGGTTGATGGTTTAGGTAGTCCAATTGCATGTACGTACCCCTTTTTGTGTACAGGTACGTCGTTTTTGCAATACATCATGTACAATTGCATTACATGACGGCCAGTTGCACGTTATATACTTGAATTCATTTTTCCTTGCGCACATGGGTTTTTTTGTTGCTGCAATGGGAATATTGTAGCATATCTGGGGCCCAGGCATCATTTACGAAACAGGAGTTCCTAGTTCATTGATAATAACGGACTCCTAACCATATTTAGGGGTTTTTTTTGTTACAAAACTAAACCCTCAAACTATTCTACCATACCGATTATTACATATAACATCCGATATTACGGCCGAAATTATAACATCTAAAATTACATATTCTATGACAAAAAACACAATGCAAATATGAAAATGCCAGTGCTTCACGGAGCTCGCTTCTCCAAAATATCAATTGCTTCGTATACCTCGATATTGTCCCACTTAGTTGAACCAGCATCAACAAGCTGAGAATATGTCCTAAACATCTCAAAGCCGATCTCAATCCCGCCATTATAAATGTTGTACTTGGTCACTGAATCTCCTTCACGAAATATGTTGTTACTAGTCTCGGTGGGAGGCTTCATGACATCATGGGCTCGTTTCACTCTTGTTGGCGGACATAATTCGAAGAATCATCATCATCATCATCACCCACCCTCTTGTTCTTAGGGGTGGATGAGCCTCTTAAGCTACCAACCATTGAATGTGACATATTGTTTGGGTTTTCTTTTTCCTCTTTCAAATTGTGTGCAAGACGCATGAGTGTAAGTATGAGCAATGTTATTAGTTAAAGAGGTGGAAATTTTGGCGTTGAAATGTAATGTCTGTTATAGGAAGTAACTCAACTTAAATAATCTTTGGAATGTAATTGGTACTTGGTAGTGGGGTTCCATTGCGTTTGGTTGAACGTACACCCCGTTTGTTTGAAAATATAAGTTGGTTGGGTTTATTTTTCATGGGAACGGGAAACTTTACTGAATGAACACATCCCATGCGTTCGCTTGAACAAATACCCCATTTGTTTGAAAAAGTAAGTTGGTTGGGTCCATTTTTCATGGGAACAGGAAACTTTACTAAACGAACACATCCCTTGCATTCGCTTAAACAAATACCCCATTTGTTTGAAAAAGTAAATTGGTTGGGGACATTTTTTTGCCGAACGGGCAACTTTCGTCAACGAACGCACCCGTTGCGTTCGTGTTAACAAACACCCCGTTTGTTTGAAAAAGTAAGTTCGTTGGGGCCATTTTTCTTAGGAACGGCAACTTTTCTGAACGAACGCACCTCATTGCGTTCGGTTGAACATACCCCCCGTTTGTTTGAAAAAGTAAGTTGGTTGGGTCTATTTTTCATGGGAACAGGAAACTTTACTGAACAAACATACCTCATGCGTTCGCTTGAACAAATATCCCATTTGTTTGAAAAAGTAACTTGGTTGGGGACATTTTTTCACCGAACAGGCAACTTGTGCGTTCATGTTAACAAATACCCTGTTTGTTTCAAAAAGAAAGTTTGTTGGGGCCATTTTTTCGAGGAACAGGAAACTTTACTGAACGAACACAGTCCTTGTGTTCGCTTGAACAAATACCCCATTTGCTTGAAAACGTAAGTTGGTTGGGGACATTTTTTGGGGGAACGGGAAACTTTCCTCAACGAACGCACCTCTTGCGTTCGCGTTAACAAACACCTTGTTTGTTTGAAAAGCAAAGTTGGTTGAGGCCATTTTTCCGGGGAACGGGAAATTTTATTGAACGAACATAGTCCTTGTGTTCGCTTAAACAAATACCCCGTTTGTTTCAAAAAGTAAGTTGGTTGGGTACTTTTTTTTGCCGAACGGGCAACTTTCGTCAACGAACGCACCCCTTGCGTTCGTGTTAACAAATACCCCATTTGTTTGAAAAAATAAAGTTTGTTGGGGCCATTTTTCCGGGGAACGGGAAATTTTACTGAACGAACACAGTCCTTGTGTTCGCTTAAACAAATTCCTTATTTCAAAAAGTCAGTTGGTTGGGTACTTTTTTTTTGCCGAACGGGCAACTTTCGTCAACGAACGCACCCCTTGCATTCGTGTTAACAAATACCCTGTTTGTTTGAAAAATAAAGTTTGTTGGGGCCATTTTTCTGGGGAACAGGAAACTTTACTGAACGAACACAGTTTTTGTGTTCACTTGAACAAATACCCCATTTGTCTGAAAACGTAAGTTGGTTGGGGACATTTTTTGGGCGAAGGGGAAACTTTCCCCAACGAACGCACCCCTTGTGTTCGCGTTAACAAACACCCTGTTTGTTTGAAAAAGAAAGTTAGTTGGGGCCATTTTTCCGGGGAACGGGAAATTTTACTAAACGAACACAATCCTTGTGTCCGCTTTAACAAATACCCCCTTTGTTTGAAAAAGTAAGTGTTTGTGCCTAATAAATCACGGCCATAAATTGGCCGGGGGAATTTCTCTTCTCGGCCTCAAGCTGAAACGCAGCGTTTTTGTCAGAGTGTTTGGCCTTCCAGAGAAACAAGAAAAATCACCAAGGCATGATTATCTCGACCAAAGTGATAGGCCGAGGCCGAGACCGAACAAGGTCACGGCCAAAGGCATTAAAGTCAGATCATCACGTGACAGCAGGGTCCCACGCTCCATTTAATGAAGCAAGGTCTCTGTTTATTGCAGCAAACCCACTGGCCAAGAATGAGCATTCAATTCACGAGGGAAGGTGGGAAGTGATTGGAGTCAGGATTTGGTGACAGAGGTCAGAATGATTAGACGCCAACATTCTCACAAAGCTCTTTGCAGCTTGAGAGATTAGGTAATTGGCTATCAGAGCAATAAATGCGTCTCCACGGCCAGAAGCGCAGAACCCACGATCAGGGCGGCGGCCGAGATTCACCGGGATTCATGGAGTCACACCACCATACTTCACGATCCCAAATGTCGATTAGACTACCCACTTGGCGTAATCAGGCTCCACCATGCAGATTTTCAGCCTCGATTACCCCTCCAGGAGCTCTGCCTATAAATACAAGACTCAGGACTACTTTCAAAGGGTTCAAACACCAAACAAAAGCCTCCCACGGAGCAACTTATATTTTCCTGTAATGCACTTTCAATATCTTTACTTGCTTTTCTAGGAGTAGTGTTAGTTTGTAAGGAAAATCCATTCATCAATATATCAAACGAACCTTGATTTTCAAGGCGCCGGAGCACCACCCTTGTTGTTCGCTCACTCACCCCATATATCATACGACCGCCGCTCATTGAGCAGCGCGCCGGAGCACCGCCCCAAAACCCACCAAACACCACCACTCAACGGCCTTGTAGTTCAGGCCGTGAACCTTACAGCCGAGACTAGTTCCTCTCTCGGCTACAATCGTTTGATTAGAAGACGAGTCCAGACAGGCGCACCATCTAAAACACATTCACCCGCTTCAAACATCTCGACGCATGGTAGACCGTGCTGGCACGCCAGCACACAAACGCACCCCGTCCAAAAGCAGGAAACCGCGTGTTAAACGCGAATCCCCTCGGCCCGGAACCCCAGGCCGTGAGATTCGCGCGGCAGACACTTTTGGCACGCCCAGTGGGACCTCTTGTCAAAACTTGTGATGGAAACCAACGTTCCTACCACGACGGACCGCCTGGCCGAGTCCATACAGAAACAGGCAGTAATGGAAGAACAGATGTCCAAGCAGGCCTACAGGATAGAGACATCCTTCATGGTCGCAGTGGACAGATTCTCCTCCGAGTTGCGAACATTTTTTCAAGAAGAGATGCCGACAACCTCACCCGCGGCTTCTCCCAAGGCTGGACAGAAAGGCCGAGAGAGCGAGACATACGGCGAAAATGGTAGCCTCGGCCAGCATTCTCCGCTACCAACCGATGGCCGGGGGCAGCGCCAGCCCACGAAGACGGATTCTGGGCTAATCCATACGGTAAAAACCACGCGCGGCCCATTCCACGCGTTAGCCAGAGCATCAGGACGAAGTAGCCCTGCAGTATCTACAGTCCAGAGTCTCGGCCCGACCCATATTTTGGCCAACCAAGCACAATCCGGCCAAAATAACGCGACCAAAACGTCATCACAAAACAATCGCGAGGACTTGGCTGCTGTACTACCATTGCAAAGACACAACCCGGCCAGTCCGACAACGGCCCAGATGCACCAAGGTCCTTACCGTGATGTAGATCAACAGGACCAGGTAGCCATACTCCGAGGGCCGGCGGATCATGTTCACCATAATCAAACACACGGGGTCCTAAAATTGAGCGGCTCGGTCGCAGAGACCGAGCCCACGGCTCAAACAACCCAGCAGGAATGGTCGCAAAACGATGCGCGGCTAAGCAGGCCGTGCCGAGGGTATCAATCTAAAGACCTCCGGCCTATCTTGAAAGATGGTTTGACACAAAGAGAGTTGGGGGCACCAGGTTGCGAGAGACCGTGCCTATCACGGAAGCCCGGGGTCTGGCCCCAAATCTTCCCTAAGGTTTCACGGGCTCACCAAGCTTCGGAAAGTTTGGTCGTGGGCACTTCTCTTCATAGTTTGACCAACCACCGTGGCGCTAATGATCTACCCAAGCTGAGAGTCCAATTCCTCCAGATTATCAGACGGCGGGCCCTTAAGAAGGACTACTCGCAGATAAGGCGTGAAGGTTTAGGAAATCCAAAACCGTCGAAGCTCCACGCTCACAACTCGGCTCAAGTCGAGAAAAAGATGGCGCCGAGGAAATATGATAAAAAAGTCAAAAAGAAGAAAGGTAGACAGACGGATCAAATGAAAGGCGCGGCCAACAAATAAAGCAGACCAAACACACGTAGTTATGGCCAAAATAACATATATTTATGTTTGTAAGTCATAAACTAAAAGGGAATATGTGTAAATAAAAATAAAATGTATATGGTTACTTATTACACCCCAAAAGAAAGAAAAGAAAAAGAGAGAAAGTTAAACAGCTGCTCTTCGCCTGCCTAGGCCCCCTCGCTGAACATTCCCCAGACCAGACAGGTGATCCTCCTCCAGGCGATGTCCCCGCCGTCGATGTCCGTTTGCCACCTCGCCCGGATCAGCTTACGTTCGGCCAGGGCCTTCTTCGTCTCGGTCGCGGCTTTGAGGATCTGCTTGGCCGAGGATTTCAGTTCACGTCCGGTCGTGACCGCACCATCTCGGCGCTGAAGAATGACAGCTCGACGGGCCTAGAGCTTGGCAATCTGGGCCTCCACCTGCGCAAGCTCTTCATTCTCTCTTTGAACAACGAGGTCATTTTCTTTCAATCGGGCCATTGCAGGTTCGACTTTTTCTTTGATCTCCACTAAGTTTTGTTCGAGCGAGCTTCCCTCGGCCATCCTCGTTACGGCTTCAGCGTACCGACCAATCATCTCCTCACCTTCGGCCAGACGGGCTTGCAATTCATCCAGCTGAGCCGAGTCCAGCAGACCGATCGCCATAGCCGTGTCCAAACAGGACCTGAACTCCATGAGCGCCCCGGTAGCGGTCATCTGTCGAACTCCGAGAAGAAGGAACTCCCGGAGCCGTTCCATTACGGTCGTGGAATCCTCGTCCAGGGGAGCTGAGGCCGAACTACCTCCTTCCTCATGAAGCCTGGCGTACAACTCATCAAGATCGTCAGAGGAGGTGGCCTCCTGCGTATGAGGAAGATTTTAGGTGAGAAATGATGAGCTAGGACATAAAGGAATAGGAAGGAGGGATTGAATACTCACGGCGAGCAAGAGATCGTTTCTAGCCGCCGAAGTAGTCCGCAGGAGGCTCGGCACACTCACGACCGTGGCTCCAGTTACCAACGGCTCGGCCACAATGATCGAGTCTTGGGACGACGGCGCAGGGGGCATGGTCGTGGCAACCGTGAAGGATGGCGACGACGGCTGGGGAGGCTGGAATCAAAGATTCAGTCAAAAGTATCATGCGAAATTCCATGAGGAGAGTAATAAAGCTAAAATGCGAGAAAGCGAACTCTTACCAGGCGGAAGGCGATACCGCTTGGACGACGAGGAGCGGGCCACGACGGCTCAGCAGGCACGTCTGTTGTAACCTCCTCGGCAGCCTCTTCGGTGGCCTCCTCGGCAACCTCCTCGGCGATCTCCTCGGTGGCCCCCTCATCAACGGCCTCCTCTTCGACTTCCTCTGCAACCACCTCATCGGCGGCCGCCTCTTCAACCACAGCTTCGGCCGCGGCCACCTCTTCAACCATAATCTCGGTGGTTGTCGTTTCCTCGACCGGCCCCTCGGCCGTAGCCTCCTCTTCAACCGCCACCTCTGCGGTTCCCAACTCCTCGACCACCATCTGGACGGCGGCCGTTTCCTCCACATACGGCACCTCAGCCGCGGCCTCCTCCTCGACTATTACCACGTCCTAAAAAACAGCCAGACTATCAGAAGTACGAAAAAGAGGAAAGAGGGCGACCTCGAAAAAACAAAAGGAAAAGGAGGCAAGGGAGAAATGCTTACGGCCACAAGGGAGACTTCCCTTACAATCACCGGAGGGACTCCCTCCTCATTTCCGCCCTCCGGAGAAGTGAAGAGGGTCCTCTTCCTCGGTCGCTCCACCGCCGCCATCTCTACCGCGGTGACTCTGGTCGGCGCAGCCTCCACCGCCGCGGCCTCAGCACTTGACGCTTCTCGGCTCCTCTTACGGCCCGGGGCTGTGTACGAAGAAAGGAAGAGGGATGAGATAATCAAGGACCAGGTAGCTTTGAAAGGCCGGTAAGGAATAATAAATATATGGATAAAGATAATAAATCGTGCAAAGCTTACCAACGGCAGCGGCCGATCGAGCCGACGGGGAGGACGGCACGATCCTATGGGCCAGCGTTTTTCGCGCCCCCACCACAGGCGCTGCCCTGGGAGCTGGGGCCGCAGACAAGGTTGGAGCCGTAGTCAAAGCCACGACCGCTGCTCCAGCCGACGGAGGGACCGTTGCTCTAGGAGCGACCACGGCTGCGGTACTTGCCCGAGGAGGTCCTGCTGATACCTTCTTCACTTTGGTACCTTTGGGGGTAAGGGGGTCCCAATCTGCATTCTTCAGGGCCGCCCTCGCGGCCTCCCCATCTGGCCGAATAAACCTGGCCGAGATGCACTCCTCGTACCAGACCCTTCCATCCTCGTCATATGCATTGCGGCGCCTCCACGGCATCAGATTCAGGAAGGTCATCCCCTGTTGAAGCTGGAAGGTGATGCTAGCCACGCCGTGCTGCTGAGAGACATCGGCCCTCCAGGACGAGAGGCGATTGATTGACAGAGGAGGAAGTGGGGCCGTCTGGATCAAACCGAACTGTCGCGCCATGAAGTTTGGCAGGTAAACTTCGGCTCCGGCCTTGGACATGCCACAGTGAAGGTCGCGCGAAACCAGGAAGGAGCCCCAGATCTCCTTCAAATCATTCTCGGTCTCAACATCGGGGATGACGGAGAGGTCGTGCGACAAGAATAGCGGGAACGGCCGAGCTAGGCAGACTCGGAACTGCGTACCGGTTCTCTCGGCCAAACCATAGAAGAATTTATAACAAAAGGCCGAGGTGTTATGCTTCTTAGGGGCGCGGGCAAATGCATTGGCCAGCGGCTCGGCATCGCTGATATTGGTCGCCGTCCTCAGCTCGGGGAATTAGGCTTGTAGCCAGAACTGGAAAGCCCACAGCGGACCGCCATGCTTCGGCTTCATTCCATCAGTAACGATATCGTGAAGCGTGCGGTAGAGTTGGCCGAGGAGATAGGGGCCGAGTGCTAGCCTGCCACCTTGTGCAAGATAATCGGCCACATGAGCAAACTCCACGGTGACCTTGTTCGCCTGAGTATAGAAGACGAACTTGCACAGCCAATACAGCAGAAATGCGGCGTGCTCGACTTCACCCGGGGGGGTGACGGCGTCATCTTCAGGGCTGTCTTCCACGCCGAAGTTGCTGTAGAAGCTGGAGTAATTAAGCATATTCTTCGCCTTGTTCCCACTGACTCTCGTAAGAGTCGGCCACATGGTTTTAAAACTCTCTGCCGCCTCGGGAGCAACCAGGGCGGCGTTTACTTCCACACCGAGAGGAGAAAGGCCGAACAGGGCGGCCATGTCTAGCACGGTCGGCGTCATCATGCCGAACCGGAAATTCATGGTATTGGTGGCCGACGACCAAAAGCACAAGGCCGCGGCCAAGAGCGATCGATCCATGACCAGCGGCTGCTCAAACAGTTTGATCAAGTGGTAGATGCCTTGATCCTTCCATTGTTGGCCGAAGAAGTACTCCATCCTTGGCAACCACTTCTCCCAGTCTGAAGTCACGGTGGGCCATTGTTGCTGCAGCCTGATAACGTTCCAATCTTGGAAATCCCCCCCGTCGAAGGCCGAGTGATCTGTTAGGTTGTTCTTCAGAAGGGCCACGAGCCTTTCTGGCATTCCACCCTCAATGGAGGGGCCGAGGACACAGGCATCGGTAAGGGCACCATCATCATCGGCCCAGGGTGTAAGGATGTTTGGAAGGATCGAGCCCTGGATGTCTCGGCAAATGGCCTCGAATTCAGTTTGAAAGGTTTGGGATCGGACTTCGACAGATATGGAAGCACTGGAGGCCATTGAAACAGATGTGAGTTTCGGAGAAATAAAAATGCAGGGGAAGGTGGTGAACGTGAGGGACACTGAAAGGAAATCCAGAAGAGGGTGAAGGTTCGCAGGGCTCTAAAGGACTAGAAAACTTACGAGCGAGAAACACAATTTTCTGATAAGTCTGAAGGCTTGGAGAGGAAGGTTTTTTGGCAAAGCTTGGGCGTCTGAGAATTCTGAAAGCGTAGGGAAGAAGCAAGAGAGTTTGGGTTTTTATATTGGCGCTAGAATTCGAAACGAAAGGATATGTCTCTCGAGAGAGACGTAACGTTTTGTCAGCACTAAACAGGCGCGATGACGTGTCGAGAGCCCAGAGGCCGTCGTTTCCTTTGACAAAACGAAGCGACGCTTTGGGCAATGATGGCCTACACGACGTGCCTGAGGCATTAAATGCGCCGATTGGATTGCGCATTTAATGCCCCAGTTGTCAGTCACCTCGGAAGGCTAAGGGTCCATCCCTTGGAATCCATTCGGCCTCCACTCATGCCGAGGCCGAAGAATCCAGGGATGTGGGGGCAATGTTTGTGCCTAATAAATCACGGCCATAAATTGGCCGGGGGAATTTCTCTTCTCGGCCTCAAGCTGAAACGCAGCGTTTTTGTCAGAGTGTTTGGCCTTCCAGAGAAACAAGAAAAATCACCAAGGCATGATTATCTCGGCCAAAGTGATAGGCCGAGGCCGAGACCGAACAAGGTCACGGCCAAAGGCATTAAAGTCAGATCATCACGTGACAGCAGGGTCCCACGCTCCATTTAATGAAGCAAGGTCTCTGTTTATTGCAGCAAACCCACTGGCCAAGAATGAGCATTCAATGCACGAGGGAAGGTGGGAAGTGATTGGAGTCAGGATTTGGTGACAGAGGTCAGAATGACTAGACGCCAACATTCTCACAAAGCTCTTTGCAGCTTGAGAGATTAGGTAATTGGCTATCAGAGCAATAAATGCATCTCCACGGCCAGAAGCGCAGAACCCACGATCAGGGCGGCGGCCGAGATTCACCGGGATTCATGGAGTCACACCACCATACTTCACGATCCCAAATGTCGATTAGACTACCCACTTGGCGTAATCAGGCTCCACCATGCAGATTTTCAGCCTCGATTACCCCTCCAGGAGCTCTGCCTATAAATACAAGACTCAGGACTACTTTCAAAGGGTTCAAACACCAAACAAAAGCCTCCCACGGAGCAACTTATATTTTCCTGTAATGCACTTTCAATATCTTTACTTGCTTTTCTAGGAGTAGTGTTAGTTTGTAAGGAAAATCCATTCATCAATATATCAAACGACCCTTGATTTTCAAGGCGCCGGAGCACCACCCTTGTTGTTCGCTCACTCACCCCATATATCATACGACCGCCGCTCATTGAGCAGCGCGCCGGAGCACCGCCCCAAAACCCACCAAACACCACCACTCAACGGCCTTGTAGTTCAGGCCGTGAACCTTACAGCTGAGACTAGTTCCTCTCTCGGCTACAATCGTTTGATTAGAAGACGAGTCCAGACAGGCGCACCATCTAAAACACATTCACCCGCTTCAAACATCTCGACGCACGGTAGACCGTGCTGGCACGCCCGCGCACAAACGCACCCCGTCCAAAAGCAGGAAACCGCGTGTTAAACGCGAATCCCCTCGGCCCGGAACCCCAGGCCGTGAGATTCGCGCGGCAGACAGTAAGTTGATTGGGGACATTTTTTCGGCGTTCCTCAACGAACGCACCCTTTGCGTTCGCGTTAACACACACCTGTTTGTTTGAAAAAAGAAAGTTGGTTGGGGCCATTTTTCCGGGGAACGGGAAAACTTTACTGAATGAACACAGTCATTGTGTTCGCTTGAAAAAATACCCCGTTTGTTTGAAAAAGTAAGTTGGTTAGGGACATTTTTTCGGCGAACAGGAAACTTTCTTCAACGAATGCACCCCTTGCATTCGTGTTAACAAACACCCTGTTTGTTTGATAAAGAAAGTTGGTTGGGGCCATTTTTCGAGGAAACAAGTAACTTTACTGAACAAACACACCCCTTGTGTTCGCTTAAACAAATACCCCATTTATTTGAAAAAGTAAGTTGGTTGGGGCCATTTTTTCGGGGAACGGGCAACTTTCATCAACAGGCACACTCCTTGCGTTCGTGTGAACAAACACTCCGTTTGTTTGAAAAAGTAGTTGGTTTGGTCTTTTTTTCATGGGAACATCGAATGTTTCTAAACTAACGCACCCCATTGTATTCGGTTTAACAAACACCTCGTTTGTTTGAAAAAGTTAGTTGGTTGGGGCCATTTTTTTGGGGAATGGGCAACGTACCTCAACGAACGCACCCTTTGTGTTCGTTGGAACAAACACCTCGTTTCTTTAGTAACTTTGGTGGTTTTGGTAAATAATTGTAACAGTTTGATGACAACATTATAGTTCATTTTCAACCCTCTATTGTTCTATAAAAGAGGCATTTGACTGACTGCTTCTATTACTCTATCCTTTACAAATGCATGGCTTCTTCTTCAAACCAACCGCAACGTTGTCAAAAACCCAAAATAGCAAGGTTGGGATCCAAGTGATCCCAAAGTTCATATTACCCCTAACTTCTGTAAACATATTCCGCATGATTTGCGTCCATGTGGACTTTGCAAGGATCTTTTCTTTGTAAATTCGGACAATGTTCAAGTTTACTAGTCTCCGACTCCCTCGCCTCCAAAGCCACCATCTCCCCTTGTTTGCAAGTGCACCCCTCAAAAGATGGATTGGTGCAGGGATTGCTACACTAACAAACTCATTACGCATTGGGAGGAAGTTGAAAAATGGCAATCCACGGATGACTCAGATGATGAGAACTACAAGTTCAGGGATTAGAGTGTTGTAATGTTTTAGTTTAAAAATGTCATGTTTGCAAATTTAAAGTGTGATCCAAAAATAACATGTTATGTTAACGTTGTGAGTATTGTGCTAGGTATATTACTGTTTGGCCTGTTCAAATTTATGTTTGTACATTGAAAGTGTAAATTATAACCACCTGTTTTACAAATTTTGGAATTGCACAAAGGTACATATGAACTGCATTCGATTACTGCAATTACATATTATTATATGCAGGTTCTCTGTCTCACATGCAAACAAAACTGCTTGCA